>JACXGI010013600.1:0-20507 GCA_016801175.1 Esox masquinongy | reverse complement strand
CTCACTGGCGGTATAGGGCCACTGATAAACACGTCTGCGTTTAGGGAGCTGACTGTGTTCAGCAGTTCCCTAAAGTCCAGTTTCTGCAATTCAGACTGCCGCTTTACAACATCATGTGACCCAATATGCAGTATAATGTTCTTCACAGTTGGGTGTGCTGCCACTATATCCTGGATTCTTTGGGTCAAATCAGTCACCACGTCTTTGGGAAAACAGAGTATTTTGGTGTTTTTACTGTTTTTTAAATCTTTTACAGCAGAGTCACCCACAATCAGGGTTTGAGGCCCAGTTGTTAGCTTTTTACTTTTTGAGTTGTTATCAGTCCTTACCCTGTTGTGTGATGATGAGACGCAATCCCGGTCATCAGATGGCTGTCCAGCGTCCTGCAGCAGAGGAGCAAATCTGTTATCCAGTTGCACACCAGGTTGTTGGGGGGGCATTTTGTTGCTAATTTTCCCTTTTGCAGCTGTCCACGGCTGTGTCCTACTAGGTACAGGGGTCGAAGAGGCGCTCTGCCTGGATGATAATGCAGGCCAGCCGGTCATATCACAAATCTCAGGACGCTGTGTCCTGCCCGTTAGTTGTCCTCCCATTTCCCAGGAAAATGATTTACTCTTAGGCTTCGCACCAGAAGAGTTCCAGGGAGGACTGCCACTTGTTGATTTATTACCCGTTCCACAGCCCTCCTGTTTCTGTATAGTCTTGTTGGTGCTAATTAGCCATGTGTTAGCATGCCTTTGTCCATTGTTTTGGGTCCACGGTAAAGTGGTGTCATTTCCACAAGATCCGTTCACTTCCACGTTCACTTCTAATAGGTGAAGCTTGGTTTCCAGAAGTGCAATCTTCTGAAGGAGTTTGTAGTAATCATCCACGGAAAAAGGAGGCATCTTGCTGCTAATTAGCTTTAGCTTCAGTCACTGTAGAACAGGCTTGAGCTATCGGTAGGCCACGATCACGCAGAAAAATGTTAAAAAATGGCAATAGCCTACTATGTCTACAAAAAATGTATAGTCCAGTGATTTATAAGTATCCAAGAGCCGCTGCTCATAGTTTCTCTCAGAGGATAAGCAAGATTATCAGCAAAAATAGGCAAGCAGAGGCAGGAGCAAGCAGCAAAGTGTCTGCATACATTCACGTTTGATTGGGACAGTTTATTTTTCTACTGTTAGGTTGGCATATAAGCTCCGATATGTGAGTATTACCAGCACTTTGTTTGCTAATGTCTATATTGAATGTTCTAGGTTAAATAGCCCGATGTTACGATTGGAACATATAGATAATGATAGGCTGCATTGATACAGCCAATAATTATTTTTTGCACGCCAGCGTATGGCAGGGACTGAATGTTTGCTTTGATTAGCTGTTCCCAACAAGATTCATATGTATAGGTTTTGGGGCTTTTTCCCTTCTTGCTGCTTGCTGTTTTTTTCATAACTGTTAATTTCTAAATGTTTATTGACATTGTAGTCTACTAACAGTAGGGTCGATGGTTGTGTAATAAGGAAAATTCAACAATAACAATAACAAAATAATAGGCCAATGTGGATCTCATTTAAACAGACCCTTGCTGCAATGGCTGTCTAATCTTTGTTTTGTTTATGTTTTTTCCTCTATGGTGTTTTGAGGGTTATTTGCAACAAACAGTAGGTTAAGGACTAAATGACTCATTCCTGCGTATCGTTACACTCTTTTGGTGCATTGGTTAAAGGTTATTTACTTATTATATAAATGTTGTCCTTTATATCTTTAAATACTAGGGGGTTGAAAGATAATGTAAAGCGTAAGGCTATTTTTATTTTCTGTAAGGAGCAAAGGTCTAATTGTGTGTTTTTGCAAGAAACTAATTCAGCTGACGCAGACACAAAATTTTGGAAATTGCAATGGGGAGACTATCTTTTTCAGCCATGGAATGTCACATTCGGCTGGGGTTATGATTTTATTAAATAGATTCCCTGGGAGAGTTATTGACCACAAAAGTGATTCCAATGGTTACTGGCCAATGGTCGCAGCAGAAATTAATGGGATAAATCACATTTTATTATGTTTGTATGGTTACAACAGAAAAGTACAGAACAAAAATCTCTTTTCATCCCTGGGCAAGTGCTTAGAGGAATGGAAATTGCTTTATTCAACAGATAAATTAATAATTTGGGGAGATTTTAACCTGGTCGCTGATCTTTGGTTAGACCACATACCATCAAGGAGACAGTGCCATACATTTGACAAAACAATAGTTGAACTGACCACAAAGGCCAATCTGATTGATTATTGGAGAATGAATAACCTAACTAGAAAACAATTTACAATTTACTTAAATCCCATATCTTTCTCCCACTATAAAACATGGTCTCATCACTCTAATCCCCAAACCTAACAAAGAAAATCTTTTGCTGGATAACTGGAGGCCAATCACTTTATGTACCGATTATAAATTGCAGGCACTTGCCTATGCTAATCGTCTGAATGAGGGATTATCACACATTACTGAAGAGTGTCAATCATCTTTCATAAGGGGTAGAAATATACATAATGACACCAGGTTGTTACTAGACATGCTTGACTATCGAGACCATATTGATACTGATGCTTTTGTTTTGTTTCTAGATTTTTATAAGGCATTCGATACCGTTGAACACGACTTAAAGTGTTAGAATTTTTAGGTTTTGGAAGCAACTTTTGCAAAATAATTAAGATGTTATATACTGACATATATAGTTCTGTGTCCTTGAATCCTGGTATAACTCCTAGATTTGAGGTATTACTTGGTATTAGACATGGATGCCCAATTTCTCCAAAGTTGTTTATTTTAGCCACCCAATCACTTATCATGCTCGTAAATAACAACCCCGCTTTGCATGGCATTCCAATCCTTGATAAGGAATATAAAATAAGTAAATTTGCGGATGACACAGCAGTCTTTTTAAGGAATGAATCTATGGTACATATTGCCCTTAATATCGTTTTGTTAATTCTTTAAAGCATCAGGATTATTCCTTAAAAACATCTTCGTTCCGGATGTACCGCCGCTGGGACGCTTTCGCCAGAATAACAAAACATGCCACAAAGTGTGCGAAGTGTTGTAAATATAATTTTTTGTTATAGGCATATTATATATGTGCAGAAAGATTAGAATCTCGTTAATCTAACTGCAGTGTACAATATAAAGTAGCTATTACGGCGACTAAGTCCTATGCAAGTGTTTGAGTATAGTCAACATCCACACAACTTTTTCGAAGGCACCGGGGTTGCTAGTTTCGGGTCTGACAGTAAATTTTGTACTTACAATAAGCCGCCTTCTTCTGATTTCTTATCTTGATGGTCTCAGAGATATAGCAAAGCATTGTTTTGTTTGATAATATCCGTTCTTATAATCGAAAACGATTCATGTTCTTCACAGCGTTGTTGAACAAAGTCCAACTCGATCAACTTGGAGCAAAACTATTCAAAACTATTCAAAACCCTTACTAGGTTTTAACACAGCAATAATTGGTATTTCTGAAAAGAAGAGAGTCTCTAGCATGAATCCTTCTACGTTGCCTATATGCTTCGCACCACATCAGCAAAGACATGGAGGCTGGCACCGATTACGCACGACCTCATGTTATTGATAGCCAGTATCTTCCTCCAATGACGACCAATGGATTTGAAACAAGCTAGGTTGAGAGCACATGAGCCACACTTTACGGCAATTGTTGAACGATCACCATCAGATGCACACACAGGACACACCAACAGTGTGCACCACCCCAACCAAATCTTCAACCAAACTTGACTATTGCGCAAGACACATAGCTGTCGCTGCTCACGAAACTATACTTGGCATTTAAAGTTTAAATGGCTACTCCTAAGTGGAAAAACAACATAGGAGACCAATTTGGACTAGATTTTTGGTAGAAATCATGGACTGTGAGTCAAGCAACTTGGTGAGTAAAATAAGAGATTACCCAAGACTTACAATATATTAGCATTAGCATATTAGGCTATGTCATATGGTTTCTGAGCGTCTTACTGCCAACTGGGTCACGTCATTATAGTAGATTTCAGTTCATAATGTCCTTATATGTAACTAATTGTCTATGTGATTTGGCTATGACATGTTATGGCTGTTTCTTATGGCCTATTCATCCCCATATTTCTCCCTGAATCCCCAACAGTGATTCAGGAGGTCCCTCTGGCTCTTGACCCCCCACCCCACTGTGACGTCATCATCTGGCTGGCCATTTCAGAGCTTTCCCAGAAGTCGATAAGTCTCCCCCTTCTTTCTCCTATTCCCTTCTACTCTTTTCCTTTCTACTCCTGCCAACTGTTTGCTTACCACTGAGAAAAGACAGTACAGAAAGACACGGCTGTGGGACTTGGAATCATTAGAACACTCTAAATAGTGTAAATGTAAATGGTGTCTAAATAGTATTGTTTCCACTTTGTGTGTGACTGTGGTGTTTGCACATGATGTTAGATCAGTGTTGGCTGCTAACTTGGCCCTTATTGTAAAAAGTTTATCTATGTGTAAGGAGGCATTGGATCCACCTCCTTGTTGCGCCTCCTGTTAGTACCTTTATGAAGGGAAGCAAATTTTCCATTATGTATAACATTCCTGGGAGTGTGTAACCCTTATTTTTAATCACCTTTGCATTGTTGTATGTTCTGTGTAGGTATGAAATTCATAATGTGTCCAAAGTGTCCAATTTGGCACAAAGTGGCCAATCTGTAAAGGACACTTTGGCCTTGCTTTTACAAATGTAAGTAGATCACTGAATTTTATATCAAATGGCCTGAAACTTTACCCAGACCCTGCTGACATCTAGTGGATTCTAGTGGAAGTGTCTCCAGCTTCCTACTCCATGTTTGGCCTTCACCACTGCAATTCAAACATGATGAGGAATTTATTTTTTACAAAAAAATGCATGTTTTTGGTTTGTTTTATCTTCTGCCAAATCTATTGTGTTATACTTTCCTGCATTAATTTATAATTCCTACAAACTACAGAGTGTCTCCTTTCAAATGGAACCAAACATATGTTTCTAATATATTCAGGTCATGAGCTACAAGCATTTAGATTTGGGTACATCATTTTAGGTGGAAATTGACGTTTTTTGCCCTTTCCCTAATTAATTAATATAAAAAAATTTGAGTTACTTCCCATTCATTCATCTAAAGATTCCACTATTGTTTCAATCAAGGTTAAACATGAAGTGAAATATCTTGGAATAGTTTTATCTAAAAATGCTATCAGAAGGGAAGATGTCAATTTTTCTGACCGTTTAATAAATATGGAAAAAATCACTTAGTCGCTGGCTAACCAGAGACCTCACTATCTTTGGTAGAGTCACTTTATCTAAAACAGACGGTATTTCCAAAGTAATCTATCCATGTCACTCCCTGTATATCTCTTCTAATAATGTTAAAAAAAACAACTCAATTATCTTCCAGTTCCTTTGGAAAAATAAAACCCATTATATTAAGAAATCACAGCTAGTTAAAGAGTATGATAAGGGTGGTATCAAAGCCTTGAACTTTGAATCAATGTTTGGGACATTTAAGATTAACTGGTTGAAAACTTAATTCTCACAACCAGACTCCATGTGGTTCCACATACCTAGATCTCTATTAAAGAAAATGGGAGTGCTTGAACTTCTGCTACAGTGTGATTTTGAGGTAAGCAAGATTCCTGTTAAACTATCTAACTTCCACAAACAAATTCTCCAATACTGGAAAATGATAATTACCCCCAACTTCTCTCCCCATTGATCCACCGTGTGGAATAACGGGGTCATTACTATTAATAGGAAATCTATGTTTAAGAGTGAGTGGTACGAGAAGGGCATTGTGTTTGTGAATGATATATTAGATGACAATGGTAACTTTTTGGAACATACCTTTCTTGTACAAATATAATCTAAACTGCATTCATAAAGAATGTAGTAAGATTTGTAAAGCAATACCATTGCTATTATTACAGTAAATTCGAAAAACATTGTTGGATGAGAGAATAAGACCTTTACAAACTTTACCAAATTTAGTAATTAATCGTTTTATCCTATGTGACCGTAAATGTAATTAATTTATTGGTGATATTTTGAAATCAAGTGTTTTTTGATTATGACAGAGGATTGTGTGTGCAAGTTCCGAATATGGGTGCCTTGTCCAAAGATAAACAACATTTCAAAGTCTACCCCGTCGCTGACTTTCTTAGAAAAAGGTTCAAATTTGAAGTAGATCCCTGTGTATTTTGTGAGGCGGATGAGGAGACTTTGGAACACGTTCTTTTTATGCCCTGTGTCCAAAAGCTTCTGGTCTGATTTACATAATTGGCTGTCACTCAAGATTGATGATATCCCGACCTTTGACTTATCACACATCCTCTTTTATATGGATACCGTAGATTCATCTATATCTGATTTGGTCAACATTATCGTTCTCATGGGTAAATCATCATCCATTGTAGTAAATGGAGAGATTGTAAGCCTTCCTTTGTATGGTTTATGAATGACTTTAAATTGTTTCTTTCCTCACTGAAAAAGGTAAAGTCTAGTAAAATTGCAAGAAAGATGTGTAGAGATATATCTAGGCAATTGCTGTTTTGATAAATCTCCCATTGTATGCTGCTCCTAAATGCTTTTTTTCTCTTCTCTAGCCTTTTTGCTTTCAACTTGTAATTTTTAATTAATACTCCCCTTTTTTGTTTATTTTCTGTTGTTTTGTTTGTCTGTGTGACTCTTTTTCTTTCATTCAGACTGGCAACATTTGTTTTGTACTGATTGATGTTTTTCTCCTATGGGAGTTTTGTATATTATTTTGTCAATAAAAAAATAAAATAAAAAAACAATTGCGTTTTGAAAAAAAAAAAAAAAATTGTTGACGCGTCATAATCCCCATAAAACCTTGTGCCAAAATGCTATACAGGCTAGTTTCCAGTTCATTTCGCATTTCCCCATAAGGGATATTTAGATCCAGTTCAAATAAGGTCTGTGTTCCGCGTAGGATTACACCACCTCGCTGTTTTGATAACCATTTAAATCTCGTCAGAACAAGGTGACGAATGTGAACATATGTGCTTAATTTAGCCCTGCAAACATGTGCATGCTAATTAGCAACATAACATACCTAATGTAAGACTACAATTCCCTAAAGTAAACTTCTTACGTAATTTCTAACCTTAGCTAACATTGACCAGCGCGATCATTCGAGAAAAAGGAAAAATGGCGGCAAGAGAGTAGACCCCTTTTTCGAACAATCCCCCAATTCCAGTCTTTAAACATGAAGGAAATTATGGCATATAACAAAGTCAGTGTAGTTTGTTATAACGCATGTATTTATCTGGGACAATGAAGCGGTTGAATTGACAACTTTAAAGACTACTGCGAACACTTCTGCTTCAACACTTTAGCGCTAGAAAAGTTCAGTCAGCGGTTGCCAGCCGGCTAGCTCACACCGGTCTTATCTGACAAGTTTATATGCTCTTTTCTTGTCATATAAATAGCTAAATAACAACGTACAGGCGAAACTGATGTTATGAACGACACGCAAAAGAAAAGAAAAAAGAAGAAAAATATGGACTCTGATATGGAACTGGGCGCATCTGTCACCATCACTGCTAACTCAAATACCTCAGACACCGCCTCCGTGGATCTCCATCCTGTACCAGACTCACCGTCTAAGTCCTTGGCCTCCAAAAGAGGCAAAACGGGGGATGACTTAGCTCAAAGTATAATTTCCGCCTTGTCGGCGACAATTAACAATAGAGCCGATATTCTGGAAAAAAACATGGAAGATTTAAAAGGCACAGTTGAGTTTTTGGCTGCCGAATTAGCTGACGTAAAAGGTAAAACGACGCAAGTGGAAAAAAGAATTTGTGACTCTGAGAAGAACATCACGGAACTAGATGTCAAAGTGGCAGAATTGGAGCGATATAGGAGAAGATGGAATTTGCGGCTAACAGGTGTTACAGGTGAACAAAATGAGAACATAAGAAAAAAAGCCATCGAAATCTGCCATAACACCTGCCGAGATCACAATGGCAAAATCGAGTTGCTGATAGATTCTGTGCACAGGCTTGGTAAGATGCAACGTCCTAATAAGAACTCTCCCCGCTCAATGATAATTCAGTTAACCATGCGTTTCTACCGAGACGCGGTTTGGAAAGCAGCCAAGAACTCGCTCTTCCTACGGGAAAACCACCTGCGTTTTAAGGTAGACTTCTCACCACAGGAACGCGAAAGAAGAATCCGGCTCTGGCCAATAATAGAAAAGGCTCGGAAAGAAGGCAGATCTGCATACTATGTAGGCCCCCGGGCATTTGTTGACGGGAAGGAGATCTTTTTATAACTACTGTGAGGTATTGTACTGTTTCATTTTGGAGGAGTATTAGTTTATTTAAGATTGTACTTTATTGGTAACTCTTACTAACTTAATTAATTGACAATGTAATGTTTTCTTACCTCCTGAACTAACAATTCTCTTGCGCAAAGTTTTCAACTCTTTCAGGGTTATTAATGTTACTTACAACTGTTTCTATTTTCTTTTTCTTTTTTGGCTGAAAAGGATTTACTAATAGTTATGATCTTACTATACGTTAAGATCTATAATTTTCCTTTAAATTATTAAGAGGTTATACACAGGGATTGTTCTGCTATAATAGCATTTTCCTAAGGTTCATAAACGGAGCTCATCTCCTTTATCTATTCCTGATTCTGTACTCTAATGGTTCCTACTGTTTCGATTCTTTCTTTTAATGCCAAAGGCTTCAATACCGACTTTGTTTTTATTCAAGAGTCACATTCCACTTTAGATGATGAAAACTTTTGGAAATCCCAATGGGGAGACAGCATTTGGTTTGCCAACGGCTCAAACCGAGCAGCTGGTGTGCTTACTTTAAAGAACAAATTCAATGGTATGGTGTTATCCTCCTTTTTGGATTCTGATGGTCATTTTCTTATACTTGTAGTGATGCCTGATGATCATATTTTTCTTTTATGTAACATCTATGGTTTCAATGCAAAAAGAGAACTCCTCCCTGTTAGACTCTTTAGAAATTAGAATTGAACAACTCATTTTAAAATACCCAGGCTTACATTTACTAATTGGTGGAGATTTTAATTGAGTTGTAAATGACAGCTTAGATCGCATTCCAAGAAAGCAGAATTCTACCATGTGTCCTTTTTTTGAAACCTTTATTTCCAACTTAAACCTGGTAGACATTTGGAGAGAAAAACACCCCCAGATTAGGGATTTTACTTGGAGCAGCAAAAATGGGACGCTCAAATCTAGGATAGACTTTTTTCTAGTAACAGAGACTCTGTCCAATCTTACTTCCAAGATAGAGATTTTACCTACCCCATTGACTGACCATAAATCCATTGTCATAACTGTTGATATGTCCAATACTCGACAGAAATCTGAATTCATATTGGAAAATAAACAATTCCCTGTTTGGGAATGACAAGGTCATAAAAGAACTTTAAAAAATTATCCTTGAACGTTGGGAAGAGGCTTGTCGTGAGAAGTCATATAAGCATTACTGGGAACTTCTAAAATATGAGGTTAGAAAATGTATGATGCACTTTGGAGCCAAAGTTTCTAAACAGCAGAAATCAGAACAAACAAGTATTATAAACAGACTTATTTCTCTGGCCAGTAAAGAGAATGAAAACCTATCAAATAATGACAGGCTCGAACTGACAGAATTACAAAACAAACTGGACCAATTGTACATAAACAAAGCAAGGGGGGCGTTCATAAGGTCAAGAAGGAAATGGTTGGAGGACGGTGAGCAAAATTAAAGTTACTTCTTCAAATTAGAGAAACAGAACTCAAAATAAAATTCACTCAGTAAACTTAAAATAAACGATACCATTGTTAAAAAATCCCAAGATTTTGTCTGACTACTGTAAAGGTTTTTATGAGAAATTATATGAATCAAAATTCTCACAGCCAGATTCAGAAGTTTTTTTTTCTCTTGTAAACAATTCAAAGCCAATAAGTGAGGAGGAAAAAACTGAATGTGATTCTCCCCTCAAACTACAAGAAGTGTTGGAAGCTATTGATGCACTTAAAAACAATAAGTCTCCTGGAACTGATGGCTTGTCAGCAGAATTCTATAAAAACTTTTCCAAAGAGGTTGCCCCTTTTTTACTAGAAGTTTTCAAAGAAAGCATCAGGCTAGGCGACCTTCCTCCAACCTTCACACAAGGCCTTATTACTCTAATCCCTAAGCCCCAAAAAGATCATCTTTTAGATAACTGGCGCCCCATTTGTCTTTTGAATAATGACTACAAAGTTATGGCTATATTATTTGCTAGAAGAATAAAAAAAGTGCTTGATAGTATTATTGATGAAACTCAGTCAGGCTTTATGAAGGGAAGACTGATCAGTAACAATGTGCCACTGGTATTTGACATTGTAGATTATTCCGACCTTATTGCAGACGATAGCTTCCTCCTTTTCTTGGACTTTTATAAGGCCTTTGACACACTAGAACATCCCTTCATTATGAAAGCCTTAGAGGTCTTTGGGTTTGGACAATTCTTCATTTCTGCTATAAAAACTTTGTACCGTGATAGCAATGCCTCTAGAAAAATGCAACATCAAAGGTTCAGTATTAATCGTGGAATTCGTCAGGGCTGCCCAATTTCACCTTACTTATTTTTGCTAGCAATGCAGCTCCTGTGTGATTACTTACAAAATTCCAACATTGAAGGAATAACTTTAGGGGATAGGACAATCACAATCTGTCAGTTAGCAGATGATACCACCTTGTTTTTAAAAAACAGAGAACAAATTGCTAAATCAATTGACCATATCAAAATGTTTTCACGTGCATCTGGTCTCTGTCTTAATATCTCTAAATGTGAATTATTTTCCATTGCTTCATGTTTAAATTCTGAAATATATTTTATCCCGGTAAAGAAAGAGGTCAAGTATCTTGGTATTACCATAATGAAAGACCAAATTTTAAGGGCCGAAAAAAAATTCAGTCCTCTAATTCTCAGTCTCCAGACTAAACTAAATTCTTGGTTGCAGAGAGATCTCTCAATTAAAGGGAAAATTTTGATAAAGTCAGATGGACTATCAAGGGTAATCTACTCTGCAGTAGCTTTGGATGTTCCACTAGCATTCAGCAAAAAAATGTACAAACTGATTTTAGACTTTGTCTGGAAAAACAAAAATCATTTACTTAAGAAATCTGTCATTATGCGGGATAGTAAAGGTGGAGGCCTAAACTTTATAGACTTCACATCTTTAAATAATAGCTTCAAGGTCAAATGGATAAAAAAAATCTTTGAAAACCCTTCTTCAATTTGGAACTTTGTACCTAAACATATATTTAATACTCTGGGAGGCTTGGGCCTCCTTCTCTTCTGTAATTACGATATTAATAAGATTCCAACTAAACTTTCTAATTTTCACAAGCAAATGCTCTCCTCTTGGCTGTTGACATACAAACACAACTTTTCCCCTCACAGATACATAATTTGGAACAACAAAGACATAAAATACAAAAATAAGTCATTGTTCTTCAAGTCTTGGGTTAACAGAAATATTCTACTGGTTAGTCAACTTTTGAATGAAAGTGGTTCTTTATTCTCTTACACAGAGTTCCTTAATGAATATGGTTTTCCTATTACAGCCAAAGAGTTTGCCATTGTTTTCAATGCAATTCCTAATGGTGTATTGATGTTGCTTAGGTCGAGTCCTAAAGGGAAAAATTGTCTTCCTCCATCATTTGACCCACAAAACATTTGTATAGGTGATAGCTGCCTATTAAATGATAGTTCAGCAGTCAATTACAAAATCAGATCTATCATAATTGAAAATATGGTGTCTACGCCAGCTATTATCCCTTACTGGAACAATCTCTATAGCAACATTAATTGGGACAAAACCTGGAAATTGTATAAGGATTACTTTTTACCTAACAAAGTGCTTGAAGTGTCATTTAAGGTAATTCATAAATGTTATCCTGTGAAAAGCAAAATTGCATTATACAACTCTACTGTTAAATCAGAATATTCTTTCTGTAACATACATGATGAAACAATAAGCCATCTTTTTTGGGACTGTTCCTATACCAAGACCCTCTGGACAGTTTTGTCTAACTATATAAAGTTAAATATCTTTAAGGACTTTGTTCTCTCCAATGAATTTGTTTATTTAGGCTTTACAAAATGTAATGACAATGATATTTCCTTTGTTTTAAACTTACTTTTGTTTCCTGCCAAGCACTATATCCACCTATGTAAATTTTCAAATACTAAGCCTCTCTTTTGTATATTCAAAAAGAAGTTTGATCTGTATTTGTCAACTATTGTCAACTCTACAAAGCCTAAATCCATGAAAACTATTTCTAAATGCTCTATGTTTAACATGCCGTAATGTCTCTCTTTACATCTCCCCAGTGTATACTGTATATGTATTGTATTTATGATGTGAATGCTAAAAAATGTATTTATTTTTTTTAAAAACCAGCGCGATCATTCCGAAATCCTTGTGCTGTTGTGTTACATATCTTCCGTCCTCTTTCTATGCTAGTCATTGCCATTAGCGAGCTAGCAGTGCAGTAACAAATACATTGTTTTGTTTTACTTATAGAAATATTACTAAGTTAGCTTAGTTTGTCGACATTACTGTCAATTTCAGAGCATATGTCATTTTTATGAATGAGTATTAAAAGGGCAGATGACAACTACAAGTGTGGACATTAGCAGAGGTGCAGCAATAGTGAAGGTTAGAAGTTTATCCTGTGTTGGTGAGTGTAGCTAACAAGTCAAAAAAATACAGAATTGATAAATTATCAATAAACATTATCCAGGATACTACATTGGACACCATTATAATTTCTAACGCTGTCATTATTTACATTCTGAATACAAATTTCTGTTTACACATCTAGCTTGTATTGTATGACCAGATCATATTAGAGTTTTGGGATATTGTGTTAAATTGCCAAGCTCATAAATTTGGCCATGCAGCTGCACTGACTGTTTTTGAGGTGCACAACATCAGATGTACATGTGTCAAAAGAACTCCCTTAGATGAACCTTGACTTCACCACACACATTACTTTATTCCCAGCACACAACCCAATACCATGACAAGTAATAGAAAAATACATTGTATTAGCAAAGGGTCCTAGACTAGAACAGGACAACAATTCATAATTCCCATGTTCCACCTTCCACAACTGCCTTCCTTTGATATTCCCCGGTCAATATGGGCACAACAGAGATATCTAAACATGGCTACACTCCCATGTGCTAATAAGGCATGCAAATGACAAACTATGCACTCTACACTCAATATTGTATGGTCTACACTACAACCAAGTATAAAGGGGAAACACTACAAACAATCAAATGAGAATCACCACAAAACACATAGTATGGGGTCCAACCCTTGCTTTACTCAATCCTGCCGACCCTTCGATAGGGTCGGTTTAGTTGCTGGGATAACGCAGGAATAAAACAAACAGACATGGACTGTGAATGGAAAAGGCCATCAACTTCTAACAATGTTCACTCTGTGGAGATGAACATGGCTGATGACTATAACCCTCTGTCCAGAGAACCCACAGAGGAGGATCTTCAGTGGTTGATGAACTGACAGACATGGCAGGATTCCTTGAACCTGAGTCAGAACAACTGGTACCCTCCCTGTTTTTGCCGGACATTATTAAAAACCAAGGGAACCCGGGATCTGCAGGCATCCTGGCTGGCATGGTGATGTCTTCAGAGTAGCAGGAGGCTATGGCTAGCAATAGTGGGACAAGGCACCAACCCCTTATTGCACATCATGCGGAGTGGGAGGTTGAGGGCCAGCAATTTAGGATTTGTGTAAGGGCAAAAAAAATTACTTCACTGCTAAAAAGGGTGGGAAACGTGTATGGTTTTCCAGCTTCCACAGGCTGCACTAAGTGATGACGTCGAACATAACTGTAGTTCTTTGAGATAGCCACATTAGCGGCTATTTAGCTTTCGGTCGTTTTTGGCTAAATGTAGGCAAATATTGATATAAGTCACCTTGTCTTATATATATTTACTCGGTTATCAAAACAGCGAGGTGGTGTAATCCCAGACAACAAAAAGTATCCGCGCCAGATCCGTGCCAGGTGTATTGCAACATCTGTTCCGGATGCGTGTGACGGACCCGGCCCAGGGTCCAGATGCACAACGGGCCAATGCCGACACGGATCTGGAATCCGGATCTAAAACAGACTTGGGCCAGCATAGACCCAGCTCAGACCCAAATCTACTATATTTAATTTTACCTCTGGATTGGCTCTGTGCCAGATCGGGTTCAGTTCTGGTTTTGACTCGCTACTAATAGTGATGTGTGTGTTCTAAGTTTTTAAAATATGCTAAACAATTACAAATTAAATAGGATTTGAACTATTTTACAACAGCTACCATGACCATAACATTATCTTTCCATAACTCATCATAACTGATATTTTAATACCTGTGAAACAGTTTTAAATAATAATGCAGTTTTCTGTATTGTAAAGCAATGTCATTTTCAGTAATTAAATATAAAAGCATGAAAAATAATTTAAGTATCTATAACAAAAATGTACATAGTATTGTACAATTGAAGTATGTCTCAAAACCAATTAGTGTATTGAATGCAACCGTTTATTATAGATAAATAGGAATTCATATCAAGATGTAAATTCATGGCTACAATGAAATATCAAAAACATTTAAATTCTGAATCAATTAGTACAGTGTTTCTCAACCCAAAAAATAAATAAGGATGGTGGCAGCCAACATTAATAAACACATTTATACAATTTGAGCTAAAACATTAATAAATCAGAGTGGGGGCACACACACCCATTCCTACCCAGCACCAATACACCCAGACACATCCTGACAACTCATTTACATTCTCATTGTTAGACAAAAATTTGAAATTTCATATAAATTGAATAGATTCCCATTTTTCCAGCACAACATTGTATTGGCAATACTGAATAAATGAAACCATCACAACAAAGTTATAAAAAACATGGGATATTAATAGAAATTAACAAACCCAACATTGTGCCACAACATGAAAGTGTTGTGAAATTGAGGATGGAAAATGGATTTATAAAGCCCTTTTTACATCAGAAGTTGTAACAAAATGCTTATACTAAACACCCAGCCTGAAACCCCAAAGAGCAAGCAACAACAGGGTTGATGCATAGTGACTAGGAAAAACTCCTTAAAAGGGACGAAATTTAGGAAGAAATCTAAAGGAACCAGGCTCTGAGGGGTGGCCAGTTCTCTTCTGGCTGTGCCAGGGGAACATTTTAAGAGTACAAATTGTAATAATTAATAAATGCATGTGGGCTTTGTCCAGAGTCTATAAAACATAATCCAAGTCTGCTGCATGACCAGATGGACGAAGACAAGGGACAATCAGGAATGGTCGGCGGAGGGGCAGCTGAAATCGTCAGGTATCGTCAGCTACATGAACTGCAACCAAACCAGCAGGACTTTTCGGGCCAGGTAGTCCTGAGGTGTGGTCCAAGGGCTCCTGTCCTCCTAAGTTAACACCGAGCAGAACACAAGGAAAATTTAGAGAGAGAATTACTTAGATTCACAAAGGATTTATAAAGGAGAACTGACCCTACTCCCCCGGCACAATGATATAGAAGTGTAAAACCTTGGGACTGAGACAGGGGTGATATTTTTTAAGCAATGTGGTGAAAAAGTTAAACTCACCTCAATCAGTTAGATTTGGAGAAAAAATTGTCAGGGTTGGTGACCACCGAGATGCTGAAGACTAAGAGAGAAAGAAAAAAATATAATGTGATTAGACCTAGGCACAAAACTAATAGAAAACATGTCAAGGAATATGCAGCTGTAACTTTACACACCAGTCATATGTTGTGTGGATGCTACTGTATGTGCACATTTGACTAAGACACATTAGACTGTTACACTGGCTAAGTTAGTACGCACCCTTGGCTGATCCTTTAGCAGGAAAACTGACCAACCAGAATCTTGGCCAACCAGTTAATGTTTAACATTAATTACTAGTACAAATCAATCAGCTACTGTAAAGAACATGATACTAACTTTAACAGCATACCTACAAGAGCTAATGTAGCTAAACATAGCTTACCCAGCTATATGATACTATCCATTAACCCTATAATAGTCATCATCCCGGCATAGAAAACTAGCTAGCAAATCATTTTAATTACCAAACGTTGGCTACTAACTGTAGGTGGCTAGAAAGTACAGCTAACGTTCTATGTTTAAGTTGTCATTGGCTACATTTTACTGTACAACTTATTGATGTGATTAGTGAAGATTTACAAAAAAAAATATTCCTAGACCAAACCAATTCAACTTAGTATAACACTAGCAAAATGGTTAGACAGAAGTGCTCATTTACCTAACTAAATGTATTAGTAAACATGAATTAAAATCGAAAGATAGCCACCTGTATTTAGCAATGTTATTTGTAACATTATTTACGCACATAGATTGTTGTTGGCATTCAGCAAACATTAAACTAGCCAACTTGTACTCACCAGTATGCTGAATAACTCCTTGTTTTGACGGTTTTGACTTCCCAAATGCTTCAAATAGCAGCACGAGCGCTGCACGCGACCATAGATCATGCGGCAGGCGCATCCTATCCGAATCAGGGCCAATTGCTTCGAACTAGCCATCGCTAAAAACGTGCGTTTTGGATCTGGTGCGGAGGCGCTAAGTGAGTGCGACTGCTATGAGGATTTGCCATAACAACGCCGGATCCGCCGCGGAGTCAGCTGCTGTCTGGGATCCTACGCGAAACAGACCTTATTTGAACTGGATCTAAAAATCCACTATGGGAAAAATAAATGGGGAAAATGCCAAAAGAACCAAAAACTAGCCAGTTTAGCATTTTGCCGCTAAGTTTTATGGGGATTATGAGTCATACTATTTCAGTCAATTGAACATTCTGGAACGTAAACACAAAATGGACCGGATTTTTGCCTAACTGCATAACCCATACAAAAACGTTAACTTAAAAGGAAATACAATATTACTTCGCTTGTGTGTCAGGACTCAAATATATAATGGAATATTATAGGAAAATACTGACCAAAACGTCAGGCAAAAAGCACACAAAAGTAAATGTATCTATTATGCCAAGTCACCTCAACAAACCAGCCAAAAATAACAAACGACACGTTTTACTTGACTAAAAACTTAATCAAGTCAATTCATACTTTTATAACACGAAATATGACATCTAAATACCTGTTAAATAGTGGTAGCACCTTGCATTTTCTCAAAGTAATTCCCCAAGCTGGCTGCTCCCTTCTTCAGTTCTCAGCAGAAAACGGATATAGAAATTGAACAAAAGCGCCATCCGTAGTCTGGAGGGTGGTATTACCTGGGCCGTTTATCATTCCGCGTTTTTGTCCGTATTTGTGTTCTTATGAACTCGTTTGACGTCATCTTTCATGGCCCAAGTACGGTTCCAATCCAAAGAACGCAAGTTACCAAGAACGCCTAAAATTCCCGGATGTGTACATGATCCGCCTCTTTTATCGAGGATGCATGGGTTGGTGACTTGTTCAGCGAGAACGTATCTGATATCCCAGAATTCATTTCAAGATGTCAGGATAGCAGGAAAAGCATACGGTATTGCGCAATAGCAAAGTACACATGCATCTCAATCTAGGTAGGTGCGTTCTCTGTCCTCGCGTTCTTGCAAGACCATACTCTCAAGGACTCTTGGCAAGAACGTTCTTCTGAAGGACACAAGTACCTTCTTAGCGTACTTGGAATTGATAAACGGCCCTGGTATATTTTGACAGTAGCCGTTTAACAATCCGCGGTTTTTCCGTTCTTGTGTTCTCGTGAACTCGATTGACGTCATATTTCATGACCCAAGTACTGTTCCAATTATGAGAACGCAAGTGACCAAGAACGCCTAAAATGCCCGGATGTGTACTTGATCAGCCTCTTTTATCGAGGATGCATGGGTTGGTGACTTGGCCAACGAGAACGCATCTGATATCCCAGAAGTCATTTCAAGATGCCAGGAGCGCCAGACAAACTTTGCAACAGTAAGTTTTTAGTTTTCTCATTTCAGGTAAACGTTACCTATAAAAAAGCATCTGAAAAAAATTTGACGCGAAATGGACATTGTAGTCGCTGAATATTTGCTTATTTTATTTAAGAATTGGCTAATTTATAAATTTGCTCCGACTTCTCGATTAGTGTTTTTCAGTTCAGTGCAGTGGAGACGATAGTTAACGTTAGCTATTACCGGTAGAGAGGGACAGCTTTTTTAACTTTGTAGTTGGTTTTCACTTTTAAAAATGTCTTATCGATTATATGAATATGTCTATAGTGTCCCTACAACCCTCTACCAGTCATATTCATAGTAATATTGTATTCAGGGACTGCTGAGATTACAGCCCTCTTAGAGTGGAGGGGGCGAATGAGCCCCTCTTCACCGGGAAGAGGAATTCTTACAAAACTGGATGGGAGTGAGAAGAGATTATAAAGATTATAATTTTGGCAAATATTACAGATTCACTTAAATACAAAATAGTCATCCTAGCCATGATAGTTGAGGTATGATGTACATTGTGGTAGCAGGTGGGAAATAGGCACCTGCTGCTGCATTTTATGTAGAACAATAATTTTCTCTAGTTTCTCTTTAACTAGTTTTTCTCAATAGTTGGAATTGTGGTATTGCCTAATATTTATCAGTTTCCCATAATAGTTGCCATGTGAATTTACACTGTCCATATGTGACTTCCAGTCTAGCCCGAAGGTTGTTGCCAGACACCTGCTCATCTGTGCAATCCTCTGGATTGTCACCCTCTTCCTCATGCTGAGGATGGTCCTCCACCTCCAAGATGTCGTCCATAGAGAGACAAAGGTTGTGGAGAATGCAGCAGGCCGCAACGACCTTGGGCGCAAATAGAGAACACATTTCCAGAGCCCTCAGAAAGATGGATCTCCAGCGGGTTTTCAGCATGCCAAACATGCGCTCGACTACGCACCTTGCCTTGGTGTGGTGGCCGTTGAACCGAGCCTCATGGTGTAGAAATGTTATACAGTTACATTATTTGGTAGTGTTGTTATTTACTGTGTTATTTAAGTCCACTACCAAGATCTGTTTTCATCATGTATAAGTCTAAGTCTTTGATCAGTGTTGAAAACAAAGAGTACTTGGTAGTGAATTCAGACATTTGGAGGACACTGTGTTTGTGTGTGTTGGCAACTTTGGATTTAGGTCCAGTAAATATCCCAACCAGCTAGGCTGCCGAAACAGGGTGATGGCAGCCACAGGATGCTACAGGCATGGATATCCACCATCTTCTGAAAAATTCTGTTTGATTTTGTTCAATAAAGTGTTTTAGACCATTATTCCACATTGTTGTTTATAAATGTTCATAACTGAACTCTAAACAGCTTAACTCATTGCGAAGTGGTTGATTGTCATTGCTATACTGTGTAATTTGTGGTCCAAAATGATTTGGACTTTCTAAAACTGTTCTGATTCAGCCTGTGGAATTGGAAACAAGCAGTTGCCAATAGGAAACTCCAGTAAGCCATTTACTTCATGAGATGGTTGGGGTTTCCATTAAGGTTTTCAACTTAAGTAAAAATGGTTTGGTTACTATTCCATCACTTACATTGAGAAAGACGAGTGCCAACATAATGTAGCCTTGCCATCCTCCGTCTCATTCTGGCGCTCTGGATCAGGTGCTTTTGCTCAGCGTCCTATATATACAGGTGCTGGTCATATAATTAGAATATCATCAAAAAGTTGATTTATTTCAGCAATTCCATTCAAAAAGTGAAACTTGGATATTATATTCATTCATTACACACAGACTGATATATTTCAAATGTTTATTTCATTTAATTGTGATGATTAAAACTGACAACTAATGAAAATCCCAAATTAAGTATCTCAGAAAATTAGAATATTACTTAAGACCAATACAAAAAAAGGATTTTTAGAAATGTTGGCCAACTGAAAAGTATGAACACGAAAAGTATGAGCATGTACAGCACTCAATACTTAGTTGGGGCTCCTTTTCCCTGAATTACTGCAGCAATGCGGCGTGGCATGGAGTCGATCAGTCTGTGGCACTGCTCAGGTGTTATGAGAGCCCAGGTTGCTCTGATATTGGCCTTCAGCTCTTCTGCATTGTTTGGTCTGGCGTATCGCATCTTCCTCTTCACAATACCCCATAGATTTTCTATAGGGTTAAGGTCAGGCAAATTTGCTGGCCAATTAAGAACAGGGATACCATGGTCCTCAAACCAGGTACTGGTAGCTTTGGCACTGTGTGCAGGTACCAAGTCCTGTTGGAAAATGAAATCTGCATCTCCATATAGTTGGTCAGCAGCAGGAAGCATGAAGTGCTCTAAAACTTCCTGGTAGACGGCTGCGTTGACCTTGGACCTCAGAAAACACAGTGGACCAACACCAGCAGATGACATGGCACCCCAAACCATCACTGACTGTGGAAACTTTACACTGGACTTCAAGCAACG
>JACXGI010013599.1:0-20509 GCA_016801175.1 Esox masquinongy | reverse complement strand
AGTACTGGCTGTGTGCTACATGTGACAACAATCTCCCGTATTCTTCATATGAATGGGCTATGGGGTAGGGTGGCAAGACGGAAGCCTTTTCTTACAAAGAAAAACATCCAAGCCTGGCTGAAGTTTGCAAAAACAAACATCAAGTCCCCCAAAAGCATGTGGGAAAATGTGTTATGGTCTGATGAAACCAAGGTTGAACGTTTTGGCCATAATTCCAAAAGGTATGTTTGGCGCAAAAACAACACTGCACATCACCCAAAGAACACCATTCCCACAGTGAAGCATGGTGGTGGCAGCATCATGCTTTGGGGCTGTTTTTCTTCAGCTGGAACCGGGGCCTTAGTCAGGGTGGAGGGAATTATGAACAGTTCCAAATACCAGGCAATTTTGGCACAAAACCTTCAGCCGTCCGTTAGAAAGCTGAAGATGAAGAGGAAGTTCACCTTTCAGCACGACAACGACCCAAAGCACACATCCAAATCCACAAAAGCATGGCTTCACAAGAAGAAGATTAACATTTTGGAATGGCCCAGCCAGAGCCCAGACCTGAATCCAATTTAACATCTGTGGGGTGATCTGAAGAGGGCTGTGCACAGGAGATGTCCTCGCAATCTGACAGATTTGGAGTGCTTTTGCAAAGAAGAGTGGGCAAATATTGCCACATCAAGATGTGCCATGCTAATAGACTCTTACCCAAAAAGACAGTGTTGTAATAAAATCAAAAGGTGCTTCAACAAAGTATTAGTATATGGGTGTGCACACTTATGCAACCAGGTTATTGTGAGTTTTCTTGTTGTTGTTTTTTCCCCTCAAAGATTTCAGTTTGATTTTCAATTGAATTGTTCACGTTATAGGTCACATTAAAGGTAGAAAAAGTTCTGACATGATTTATCTTTGTCTCATTCTTTTACATCACAAGAACCTGGCATTTTAACAGGGGTGTGTAGACTTTATATCCACTGTACTTTTCTGGACGCTATATTGTTTAAGGTGAGCTAATACTAAGCAAATGGCAAATAATGTAGGCAGCCATGTTTGTTGACATTGTAATTCAATGCATTCCGGGGTGTCAGACAAACGTCTGTCAGACCAAATATATTATTAATCCTTTATTTCAACAGGAACACAGACTGAGACCAAGGTCTCTTTTACAGCTGGGCACAGCATACACATGTTAACGCATACAGTTTAGGTTCAATGATTAAAAAGCAAACAGAAAAAGAAAAAACACAGCGTACAGACAAAACCAGACACAGATAACAAGACACTCAAACACAAGACAAAGTGTTATATATAAATATGGGATGGTTTGCTTATCTTTTGGGTTGTCCCCTTCCTCATGCATATAGACCTAAGTAATCTAAGGTTGTTGTGGAAAAAATGGTCTGTCTTATTGCTTTTCTTGTTATAACTAATTTATTACGATTACTGTTCAGCTCACCCATTTACTATTCTCCTGTCTATTCACTTGACGGAAAACTCTGTTATCGTCACCTAGTGTAGTTTTATAGTTACTGCATCAAAGTAATTCAAGTATGAAAGCTCTTATATGATGAAATGTAGCACGTTAGCTAGGTTAACATTATCAACTATTTTAGGCACTACCATATATTGCTGATGTTGATGTTATCCAGCTCAAGCAAGGTTAGCTTTGGCAGTGTAACTTTTGTCTGCAGTCATGCTAGCATGGGCTCAGTTACCATTCTGTTATGTATTAATTGCCGTGTTTATGGCATTATATTGTGTTATAGATAGTGAATGGTAAAGGTAAACGCTTTTTGAGAGTAGAGTTCCCAAGAACATATCAATGCCTAATTGTCTTCATTTCTGTCCTGTGAACATTTACTGATCATCTACAGTACCAAATTGAATTAATCCTTAAGGGGGAAAAGGAAAGAGGTGGGACATGGTGGCAGGTTCACATCCCAAGGGCGTTTTATTAAAGCTGTAAGGCACTTCAGGAGGTCAACAACAAGATGAAATTATTTTGAGCGCAGTGCCAATATTTTCAGGCAGTACGTGCCTCTTTACTGGGCGCAGCCGTTTGGAAAGCGCGGGCGGCTATGTCCTTCACTGAAAGTAATTAATTTATCCAGCACAGTTCTTGCACGTATCATGTGAATGAGGCGGGTTTAACGTGCACGAATAAGAAGGGGGTGATGGTGACGTTGACTGCTCTAGAGGCTAGGGCTCAGCGTGCTGTGATGAGCTGCATCCCATGTTCTCAGCCTCTATTTAGGGAGAAACAGAGGAAAGCACACACAGACCAAGTGTTGCTTTTGACCTCGGCCGGCTTTCCTATCTACTTATAAAGCCGACCCAAAATCCTTGATAAGAGGCAGGTGTGGAGTGGTCGGGCTGGCCCTCTAAGTTTCCATACCTCTGCCGTGCTAGTCTCCAAGGTGGCGAGACACATAGGACCATGGTGTCACAATGGCTGACACAAAGTCCTCCTAACTTAGGAGTCTGGGAAGTGTGTTTTGATGTTCATGACAAAAGGAATGGACAATGAAGGTGATGTGCACATGGGTTGGATATCCCCATTTCAAACTGAACAAATCATAATCTATGTTTTACTAAAGCACCGCTCCACGAAACCAAACTGTCATGTTTACTTCCAAAATATTTGGCACAGTCAAATAGTGAGGAAGCTTGCAGGTATGCACAAGTAAATAAGAACCAATCACAACAATCACACATTTTCCAAGCTAATTTTGTGATTACAATAGTCAGCTGTCCAAACCAGTGACTCACAGCTCTCCCTGTGCTGTCAGGAACGTAGGTCACGACAGCCAGGCTATAAGCTCCAGGGACCACTCTAGAAAAAAAACAGTTCTTCAGCTGTCCTCGTTAGAGAAAAGAGTTCTACCTTGACCCCAAAATAGTTGCTCCAAGTGTTCTCCCACAGTGGTGGTCAAAGAAATATTTATGTTTCTAGATAGAAACTTTTTTTCTGAGAATGTAGATGAAAAGAGGGAAATGGTTTGCAGGCAATCAATGAACTAACAGTAATTAACATCCTGGCCTTCTAGTGAAAGGTCAGTATGTGGAAGCTCTCATTGAACATCCCTTTGAAAGTCAACGTCTTTGAAAAATGCTACGACTTGCCAAAGAAACCTATTTATTACACTGCCAGACTAACCTTGAAAGTGTTACCACATCTAGCATGAAGTAAACAGGTACATAGGCTAACACTTCCCAGCGACACAGTGGTAGAATACAATTCAATCAATTACGCATCAGTTTTCACAGAGTATTTCTTTTTCCCACGGAGTATTCAACTCAAAGACTGGTTCCTGGGTACTGTATACAGAACAACAACTAATACCAAGGCAACCCCCTCATTGGTACTAATATGTTTATATTTCAGAATTTAAGGTCTGTAGGTTTTGGATAAACATTCTAAATATAGTCCCTAACTAAACATTACAATAGCAAGTTTGAACATATCTGGACAAGTGTCTGTACAGTGCACTGAGGTAGACGGCTACCATACATTCACACTGAAACTGGCCCTTTCTGAACTTCCCTTCGGGTGATGCTGAGCTTATTCAATAGCTACAACACTCAATTTAATTACCAGTATATAGTATTCCCTCTATTCTTACACACCTTCTTTTTCAAAATGACCGACAGCTATGGCAGTATACAACATACAGAGAAATAAAGTGCATAATGGCAATCAGGCTATATTTTCAATATTATCATCCATCCTCAATTTAGTTTGTTCACCCATGGGGTTTAGGTTTTGCACACAGGCTATAATACATTGAGTATGACTGACAACATTTGGAAACTGCCACATTACCCATGATATGAAAGAGTTAATTCATTAAAAACCTTATTTGTCAATTAAAAGATTGAATTGTCTGATAAAAGTAAGAAATGCAGAAAAGGGTGGCTTTAGGGAAGCAGTCAATGTTCCCTGTGGATCACTAATGCAAACCCCAAATTGAAAGTTACTCAACCTGAACTGTGAAATGCGTTTGTAATCCAGCTTTAGGTCGGCACAAGTGAGTCTGCATTACCCTTCCTGAGAAGAGAGGTGGGGAAGGAGAACAGCTAAGAAGTCAAATTGAACAAGGCTCTCCTGTCACTGCATGGTCAGATAATCCAAGTTTCTGTGTGTGTGATGGCAGAGAATGAATAAATAACAGAGGGAACCATTCTCTTTTTGTGGATGGCATCAAACATTGCTTCTCACCTCCTAACTGAGCCGCATGAGCGGCTAATTGTGATGTTACTATCCAACACCAGCAAAATTCGGAAATGATTTGGTACGTGGAAATCCAATGACTCTATTTGTTTTCACATACATATGATGGGAGGTCAAATCCAATATTAATATTTGTAAGGAACCCTGCACACCAGGTAGCCATGGTTGTTTTTAGTGGGCAGTCTTCTGGACAAGCAGCAGCCCCATTTTTGCCTTAGAAGCAGAATACAATGGGCTGTTGGAGGCTAGCAATGACAGTTCTATTGGGGGGGGGGTATGCCTTACCTTGCGAAATTATCTGTCCTACACTGTGACAGCTATGGCAGCTCTTCAGAACTGCTTAGCGCTGTGAAAACCCCCTGTTCACTCATTTGGAACATTCAAGACTCCAGCGGCTCTTTGAAATCCAAGAACAACAACGTCAAATTGGAAAAATGCAAGCTTCCATTGCTCAGCGAGGAAAGCAAGAGTTGGAGTGCTGGGCTAAGCAAGAGGAGAGAAAAGCAGACAAGGCATACAGGCCAATTTTCTGAATTGTAAATTCAATTGCCTCCCTTCTGGAAACCTAAAGTAAAATCCTATCTTCCCATTTCCTACCTCTCTGACCTGCCATGTAAAATATGTCAACAGTTGTCACTGAAAGCAGACAGGTGAGGGACGATGGAATGTCAGACGAGAGCACTCCCTAAACAACAGAGATTGTTATGACCCTGTCTCATATGTAGCGAGAGCTCTTTCATTCAGAGTGTTTGTAAAATCGCAACCAGACTAATACAATGAATCATTTATGATTTTGCGGAAAAAACATTATTACAATGATCAGTGATGGCCTTGCAAGAATAGAATCAACTCAGAATCCTCTTGGGTTGAATTAAGGCAGTGTTTGAGGCCCTGTCATTCAGGAGTTGCAACGTACTGTATCACCTCATCCCATTGTGGTCTGTGAACAAGATGGTATGTCTACACACTTAAAGGAGGAAAAATACATCTGTAATCTGTATGCATTGCACCTTAGTTTTGTTCCCACAAGCCCCCTGCCCTCCCACCCCTCACCTCACCCCCCTTAACCAGCATCTCCACGTCTCCAGCGTCTGGGGTAAGATCGTTGGAGACAGAACTCGTTCAGATGTAACTGATGCGGACATCAGGTGGAGGATCCACTTAAGGCTTGGTCTCACCTGAGTTCCCACTGAGTGCATAGTGCACCCTGACACGCTGTCATGTCCTGAACAGACAGTTCTATTTCTTCCCTGCGTCACCTCCCTGCCTCACCTCTCTGACTCCCCCTGCCACCAGAAGGTGCTCAGTGGTGACTAAACACTCTCAAATGACCTTATCAGTTGTTTTATATTTGTAGTGGTAAAATACAAGGTGGCAGCAACACATTCTGGTCTCAGCGCCTTGGATCGAACTCCCGGTTGCAATGGAGGTCTGCTACAAAGTCTAAAGTGATTATAATAAAACCGTAGTCATGTCTCTGAACACACAATGAACACAACTCGCCTGCAAGAAATGCTTTGATTTTAGATTTTCATCAAGAAGATAAGGTATTCAAGGACTGAATTACGTTTCTGTCTTGGTGTTTATTGATTTGATAAACAGTACTATATGTAGCTGCATTGTTATTAGAATTAGTGAGCATATGGATCATTAGATTACACATGGGAAAACTGAAAGCCTCGCCAAAGCCCCAGCAGAAGTTAGTGTAGTTAATGAAACATCTACTACCATTTCAACAAGGCTAGTTAAACATTTACCTTGCTGGTGGGCAAGGTTATGGACTGATCACCTGGGCTAAAAAGACGGTTTTTATTATTAATAAAGAGAAATAACTGAAGATGTTTCCAACTGGTTCATTATTAATGATGATGTAGGTGAGGGAGATTGAATGAAGGACATATTACAGCACAACATTGAATCCAGTAAAGACATGAAAGGATGCCTGCAACTCTTACATCCCAGAGATTCCAACACCCCTTGGGATCTGTTTGATCAACATGACAAGACCGTATGAATGATCTTTTTTTTTTAATTGAGATACTCAGCTTATGCTAGATATACCATAAAGACTATACCATAAAGACTCCAAAATAATTATTACACAATGTTTGCAACTTCGCAAAAACTGATGAAATCAAACTAAACCTACAATTCTGAATGCTACACTGTTCTTGGAAAAACAATATATTTGTTATTTTTTATTTTCACCTCCCAGTTGGCACAGAGGCACAGTGGTATTCCTTTCCTTTTTAACATTTTTCGCAGTCTTGCTAGATACTTTTATAAACACTTTTTCTTGTTGAAATTAGTGTAAGTGGCACTACTCCATAATGTCCCAACTACATAGAAATCATTAGACAGTATTCATATGACAATAATATAATGTTGTGCTCATAAGTTTGCATACCCCAGGCAGAAACTGTGAAATTTTGATTTTGAAAATTTGACTGATCATGTAAAAAAACTGGCTTTTATTTAAAGATAGTGATCATATGAAGCCATTTATTATCACATAGTTGTTTGGCTTCTTTTTAAATCGTAATGATAACAGAAATCACCCAAATGGCCTTGATGAAAAGTTTACATACCCTTGAATGTTTGGCCTCGTTACAGACACACAAGGTGACACACACAGGTGAAAATTAAAGCTGAATTTCCCACACCTGTGGCTTTTTAAATTGCAATTAGTGTCTGTGTATAAATTGTCACTGAGTTTGCTATCTCTCACGTGGAAGCACTGAGCAGGCTAGATACTGACCGATGCGGAGCAGAAAAGAACTGTCAAAAGACCTGCGTAACAAGGTAATGGAACTTTATAAAGATGGAAAAGGATATAAAAAGATATCCAAAGCCTTGCAAATGCCAGTCAGTACTGTTCAATCACTTATTAAGTGGAACATTCTGGGATCTCTTCATACCAAGCCAATGCCATGTAGACCTAGACAGATTTCAGCCAAAACTGCCAGAATAATTGTTTGGGGTAGAAAGAAAAACACACAGGTAACCTCAGGAGAAATACAGGCTGCTCTGGAAAAAGACGATGTGGCTGTTTCAAGGAGCACAATAAAATGATACTTGAACAAAAATGAGCAGCATGGTCGAGTTGCCAGAAAGAAGCCTTTACTGCACCAATGCCACAAAAAAGCTTGGTTACAATATACCCGACAAAACACCTTGACATGCCTCACAGCTTCTGGCACACTGTAATTTGGAGTGACGAGACCAAAATAGAGCTTTATGGTCACAAACATAAGTGCTATGTTTGGAGAGGGGTCAACAAGGCCTATAGTGAACAGAATACCATCCCCACTGTGAAGCATGGTGGTGGCTCACTGATGATTTGGGGGTGTGTGAGCACTAAAGGCACGGGGAATCTGGTGAAAATTGATGGCAAGATGAATGCAGCATGTTATCAGAAAATACTGGCAGACAATTTGCATTCTTCTGCACAAAAGCTGCGCATGGGACGCTCTTGGCCTTTCCAGCATGACAATGACCCTATGCACAAGGCCAAGTTGACCCTCCAGTGGTTACAGCAGAAAAAGGTGAAGGTTCTGGAGTGGCCATCACAGTCTCCTGACCTTAATATCATCGAGCCACTCTGGGTAGATCTCAAAGGTGCAAGACGACTTTGCATGACCTGGAGGCATTTTGCCAAGACCAATGGGCAGCTACACCACCTGCAAGAATTCGGGGCCTCATAGACAACTATTACAAAAGACTGCACGCTGTCATTGATGCTAAAGGGGGCAATACACAGTATTAAGAACTAAAGTTATGCAAACTTTTGAACAGGGGTCAGTTCATTTTTTTCTTTTATGAAAATAATTATGATCAAATAATTTTTGACAATTGTACTTTTAGCCAACCTTGACCAAAAATAACTTTATTTTGATAAATTTTACAACCGTTGCCACTCTCAAAATACATTAAAATATGTTTATGGGAGTATGCCCAGACCCCCCAAACGCTTAGCCCCCCTATTCATGAATTTCTAGTGACGTCCCTGGTTCAGATGCTGAAATGTTGCTAAAATGCATTGAATAGGTAAAATATAAATATCTGGGGTGAAACATTAATTCAAAATTATGAATAGAGATAAAGATTTGTGATTGTTTTGTAACCTTTGTTGGTTGAGAGAATGCAAAGTGTGTTCCTTTCGCTCTGGTCGTGATGCCCCGAAAATCATTGTACGCACTACGGCCACCATGGCCTTTGTGCCCCTGCTACTGTCACAATCTCACGGTCAGCAGTTTGTTCGTAAGTTTGTTTGTAGTTTGCAGCTGAGAACAACCACAAAAACGGACTACATGCAGGTAAGCAAGCTAGATAGTTATCGATAGATAGCTGACTTATTTAGTGCTTACCTGAATCAAACCTCTGTTTTGGAAGGTGCGTTCATGAGGAAGTGGGAAAGTTCCGACCTCGGAGTGGGAGAATACACCTGCACGCGTTTTGAACGCTCTGAGAAGTATTGTTAGGTTTGACGTCACTCAACATGGCAGCGTTTGTGGTGAAAGATTAAAAAACAAGCATTACTTGCTCCGCGCACAAATAAGTCACTGTTTATTTAGTTCGTACTCATTACCGCAGGTGATTGTGATGTTAAAGGATACTTCGCGGTTTACTTTTGGGTAACTGAGGCAATGTTATCCTTCTGGCTAGCTATCCTTAACGTTACTTAACTGTCAATATCGTTGCCTGTTTGTTGTCGTCATGTGAACGCTCCCATCTAAAACGTCTGAAATGAAACAGATTCCAGAATCTATAACATTTTTGAGGGAGGAGTAGATGTAATTTCAAGGATTAAAACATGGTAATTTAACTGTGTTTATGTGAAAAAAAAACATATCAGTTATAAGTTATAATTCAAAATATGATATTTAAAAAGTATATGTATGTTTTTATGTCATTCATGTTTTTTTTTTCTTATCAGCAATTCAAGTTGTTTATTTGTAAGGTCCAAATCCTCTTATTTCACATAATGGTCTTTGTGCCCTGGCATGTGATCTTTGTGCCTTAAACATTTTTGTGACACCAAAGGCCAAATGGCCTTGCCCCTAAAATGATGAAATTCCAAGCCTGCCTCATGTGTTGTTTCATAGTTTTGACACATTCACTATTATTCAACAATGTGGAAAATAGTAAAACTTGTGAAATACCCTTGAAATGAGTAGGTGTGTCCAAACTTTTGGTTGTCGCTGTGTGTATATACAGGGGGTGGACCAAAAGGAAAAACTTAATAGTATAATAACACTAAGCAAACAAAAAGGAGTAGGGCTACCCTTTGCATTCGGAACAGCTCCAATCTTTCTTTGAATGCTGTTATACAAGTCCAGAACTGTGAGGGATATTGAACCATTCTTCAAAAAGAAAAGCCTTGAGTTCTTTAAGGGATGAAGGAGGTGGAAATCTACTTTGCACACTGCGCTCCAGCACTTCCCATAAAGGTTGAATAATGTTCAGATCTGGTGATTGGGGAGGCCATGGAAGGCATTTGACATCATCCTGGTGTTAATAAAACCACTCTTGAATTTGTTTAGCAGTGTGTAAAGTATTATTATCCTTGAATATTAGAATATTATAAGGGAACAGTGGTTGCACCATAGGGTGCATCTGGTCCTGTGAAATGGCTTCACATTCCGTGTACGTTAAACATCCATGCAGAGCGATCATCAGACCCAGTGACTCTCAACAAGTTGCCCAGTGCCTGCTGATAAGAAGTAGTCCCTCATCAATATTTCTGCATGTTTAGATTTTCAGTGGCTCAAATAATACAGATGGGCTTTGTCCAGAGCCTTTATTCATAATCCAGATCAGCCTGACAACCATGTGGACAAAGACAGGGATGAGTTGGTAGGCTGTGGGCAGTGACAGCAGGAACTGTCAAGCAGAGGCATGATCTGTAACACAACCAGGTGGACTTTGGAATCAGCCAGGCCAGGTATTTCTAAGTTGTTGACCAAGAACTCACATCCCCCTAAGATTTAACAAGACAACTTAGAAATTAGAGGAAGCATTCCTTAGATCCTAAAATCCAGAAATTGGGACATAATGATATGAAATTGTCACTTCAACAATACTGACATATGAAGGTGACCTAATTTGACACAGACATGTTATACTGCATTCATTAACTCATAAAAAATCAACAGAAATGCAATTTTATAGTGTGACAAAATAAGTACAGCCTTTGCTTCGATTGCTAGTGTTGCCCATTTGGCTAAAATAATGCAGCCATTTCTTGTATCTGTCTGTTTGACTGGGAGTTTTTTTTTGCCATTTCTACTTGAATCTTGCATGAATGTATCCATTTTCTGTGTCAGTAGTCATGTTCAAGGGCTTTTTTGCCTGCACTTCCTGCTTCAAGTCAGCCGACATCATTTCAATAGAATTAGGGTCTGTACTCTGAGGTTGGTACACAACCCCCTATTTCTTTTTGAGCCATTCTGTTGTGGATTTACTTTACTGTCTTTTGGATCATTGTCTTGTTGTAAGTTCTGTGTTTGGTTCAGCTACAGCTTTTTGACAGACGGCCTCACATTCTCCTAAAGAATTATCTGGTACAATATGGAATTCATGGTTCACTCAGTGATGACAATTTGGCCAGACCCTAATGCAGCAAACCTTCTCCAAACCATAATGCCAGTTTACGCTTGATATGAGGATCTTGACCCAGATGTTGTTTAGTAAATGTGAGTCATGTCTTGATATTACATTTTTGAGAACAGAGGCTTCTTCCTGATATCCCATGTAAGATAGGATTGTGTAGTCTCTTTCTGACAGTTAACTTATGCACTTTAACATTGATTGTGGCAAGTGAAGCTTGTAGATCCCTTGATGTTGCCCTGGGGTTCTTAAAGATTTCTATTAGCATGTTTTGGTTAGATCTTTGCCTGAATTTGGTGGGGCAACCACTCCAGTGTAGATTGCCAGTGGTCTGGAATTTTCTCCATTTGTATACGATCTGATCGGGCAGTGGAATGATGCATGTCAAATTGCTTGGAAAGGGTCTGAGATAGGAATTTTGATCTCGGCATGATGTGTTTATCATATGGTTATGACCAAGTTTCTATGACCAAGTTTTGTGGAAGGCTGGACCCTCTCAATTTACTCTAATGATTTTCTAATAATTTGCACGTGTTTTGGTGCACCTGATTCTAATTTCAGCCATTTTATGTGATGTGAACATAGTGGTTTACTTACTTTTTTCACATAAAACATGTTTTCGTATTGATTACTGTATAATTACATAAATGGTTTAAAAGTAAAAAAAAGTAATTTGTTAAGTTGGGTTACCTTCATCAATGTGTATGTTTTTTATTTTATTCAAATATGGTTGGAATTTAGTTCAAGTGTGTTTAAATATGCAAACTTGCCAGGGGGTGCACTTACTTATTAAGATGAATGAAGACAATTGGGTTTTATCCAGAACATGTAATAGCATCTTTAATGATTCACAGATGCATGCCAATGGTAAGGTAATCGTGTCCTCATTAGGGCAATTTCCTTCATCTGTGTATACTGGGAGCTTCCACAGCACAGATGTTGAATACTTATGCAAGCAACATAACTCTGTTTTTATGTTTCTTACAATTATGTTCTAACATAAAATCTCTAATACAATAGCTAACTTCGAGAGTCAGTGTAAGAAAAAAACAGAACAACATTTCTATGTACTATTTTTAATTAGGTAATAGGAGAGAATAGCTAAACAAGACACTACACTAATAATAAAATACTGTCACTTTTTGCACCTTTAACAATAATGTCCCACATATAGAAAGTAAAACAGAGGGATAATTTCTCAGAAAAAAATATAATAAAGCTGTCAAAGCCTTGGTTTGCATATGTATGCACATCCCACAAATAATACTTGGTAAGTCTGTAAGTCTTAAAGCTTTTCTGCAGAAGAGTTCAAGCTCGGTCTACTGCGAGAGGATCTCCTGTGCACAGCGCACTCTTTGGGTCAGCTGACGGATTTTCTATAGGATTAGGGTCTGGCTCTGACTGGGCTATTCCAGGAAGTTGATCTTCCTTTTTACAAGCCATTCTTAATTAATTTGGCTGTGTGCTTTGGATCGTTGTCATGTTGAAAGGTGAACTTCCTCTTCAACTTCAGATTTTTGCCAGGGGCAACAGGGTTTGCATGAATGTATCTTGTTATTTCAGCTATTAATTTTCAGCTCTCTTGACAACAGCCCCTATTAATGCTGAAGAGAAGCAGCCACATAGCATGATGCTGCTCCTACCGGGCTTGACAGTAGGTACTGTGTACTTTGGCTGATGAGCCATTTTTGGCTTTGCACTAAAGATATTATTTGGAATAAAGGCCTACATTTTATACCTCAGTCTCATCAGACCATAACACATTTTTCTCACCTGGTTTTGTTTTGTTAGATTGAATGTGTTTTCTTTCAAAATGTGTACAGGCTTGGATATTCTTTTTTGTGAGAAATGGCTTCTGTCTTGCCACGCCACCCTACAGCCCAGACTTGTGTAAAATATGAGCAATGGTTGTAATATGCAGGGAGTGCCCAATTCCTGCCAGCAGTGCTGCTCCTTTAAGGTTGATGTTGGTAACTTGGTAGCCTCCCCAGTGAGCTTTCTCCTTGCCTGTCATAATTTTTAGAAAGACATGCAGAGGTCTTTACAGCATTCCATGACATATTTGATGCATTTAAAACTATTTAACATCCCTTTTCTGATTTATATCTTTCTACAATAAGATCCCATTGATCCTGTGTAAGCTCCTTGTGACCATGGCCATTTCTGCAGTATGTACCCAAGTCACCTTAAAGGAAAACCTATGGAAACAGATGATTTAACTTATTCAGAATCACTTGCAAAAGTGATGGTAAATTACTTTTGTGCAAGATTTGGAATGTGACTGGTTAAATCTGAGCTAAGTTACAACCCATTATATAGGATGTGCACAGTAATCCAACATTTCTTTTTTATTCTTTCTTTATTGTTTTTCACTTAAATATTGTTGGTTACATGTGTAGCTCAGTTGATTGAGGCAGGTAACATGTGGGAGTCATTATGAAAATGTAAGAGCATCTGCGTAAATGACTTCATAAATGCTTTTTTAAAAGATTACCTTCTAGAGATCATCCCATCACCACCATGTCACCCTGGCTGCCAGTAGATGCGGCTCGTACTGGGGTGCAGGTGGCAGGGGAGGCAGTGCAGAGTGGTGTGCCATGTGCTGTCCAACCCCCCCCCCCCCAGGCATAAGGGTATGTGGGGTATAGTGTTCTGAGGACAGAAGGGGGCTGTACGAGAATACGTGGGACCTGAGAAGGTGGAGAATGGAAAGCTTTGTATTTTACAACCAAGGTTGAGACGATGAAGAGCTGGAGGAGGGCAATATGTCCTGGGTGGGATAAGACACAGCTGGTCAACAGCCCAGTGCTGTATCTAACATTTCTGAAAGAAACACAATGACAAAAGAGAACAAAATAAAAAAAGTTGCAATATTTAATATAGTGATTCAGATAAATACATGTGTATTTATATAACCTATACAAACAAGTGTAGATAATTCCTCAACTCTAACTGAGCTGTTATGGTCATCTTTTTGTCACCTCTCTGGCTTCATGCACTTTCCAAATGCTCCAGCTTAACAGTGCCTATACATAGTAGAACAAAATATGTCTTTGTTTTTTTATCTTTCCAAGACCCCCAAAAAATATATTCTATGACAATGGAGTTGTCGAATAAGAACTGACCCTCTGCCTGATGTCTGCACAGAAACATTCTGAAGACAGGAGGAGATAGTAGGCTTACATTACACAAAAGCAAACAATGCGAATTTCAAGCATGAGGCACCATTATGGTATTTGTAATACAACATGAAAACGATAATTCCATGGTTGTGATGAGCCCATGGTGCACATAAGATATCGGATGTGGGAGTCAAGTGTTGAAGTCATTAGTTCAGACCAGGCGCGTAGGCACAGGTGTGCCTCGGTGATCACCGGCCCACCCACTGGAGAGTCTGGTGCACCCAGATTGAGCAAAGTGTTTTACATTATTACATAGCATTATAAGAACAATGAATGTAGAACTGTATCCAATGTGCAGAGCCGAGACTGAATAGACAAGGTGCAGGAAGAGGTTCCTGAAATTTTAGAGTGGCAGCAGTATTGTCTCCAATTTTACCCCGGGATATCTCAGCCAGTAGTTCTGGTCATGCTCTGCCCAGCATTTTTAACTTCCTTCATCACATTTCTTTAGATTGATTAAGGCATAACCCAAGCTATACTGTTGAAATATTCAATATTGTGTGCTTCTTGGATAATCTAATGAAAAGCTAAATGGTACAGCCAATATAATCACACAATTAGATGGGGTATTTGCTCAGTTATGTTTCAAACAAATCAATGGTGTGGTACAGAATGTAGAAGCTGTTTTTCCGATTAAAATGGAGCTAGTTCTTGCACTGGAAAGGACATTTAGAGCCTTAAGCCCAAGAAATGCACTGTCAGAAAGTTGGATTTCAGACCATTATAGTGTGCACTTTGAAAGGTGCTGGATTGGATAATTCTTTTAAGGTTTAAGAAAAACCGACACACTAAGTTTGAGTTAACAAATTAAACACAGGCCATTAGAAAACATCTGCTCTGGTTTCTGATGATTTCAAAATGTTTTGCTTTCTAATAGGGATGGGCACGGATAGTCGAATATTCGAATACCCAAAATTTATTTAGTATTCGAATACTTGTGTGTGTGTTCAATTAACCCCCCATTTTTTTACGTATATGTATTTTTTTGGTTGAAATAAATAGACTTGAATGTTATTTTTCTAAATACTTTTAAAATTAAAATCTAAAATGTTTACATATGACGATATACCATGACATTTTAAAAAAGTATACCGTTTTTTTTAGGTTTAACGACGCACGTAGCCTTAAGAGGGACTTTGTTACTTTGCCGTTCCACATGTTACGACGGACTTACGCCTGTTTCCCAAACCATCAGGTGCGTCGCTCTTTATAAAGTGCATCGTAAGTGCCGTTTGGAATGGAATTAGACCATTTTTGAGGTTTGGAATGGAATTAGGCATGCATAAGTTTTGAAAAAATAGCCTGTTCATTGCATTTCGATATCGCTTATTTACCTTTCAGAAACATAAAATATCGCTGGCATTATTATTATTTGTATTGTTATCTAGAGGCCAGTTACCATTAACCTCTTCCTACGCAATAGTTATCACTTTCTCTATTCTCACTGATGTTTCCCCTTCCTGTCACTGATTTAAAGCGCTATCATTAAGAATAATTAATTGAGGGATGGTTTTCTTTAGCTGAATTGACTGTAGGGCACATCCCCTCACGTCTTCTCTAACATCAAGGATCTAAAGATAAAATTTGAGTTACAACATGTCCTGTTTACTATGTAATTATATAGTGTATTTGTGCACACCCACACATACACACCTATAAACCAACACATACATACACACACATCTAGTATACACAAACAGACTTATACCAACACACACATAATTGCATGGCACAAGTAATAAAGGTACAAATTCAATTGTCTAATAAATGGAGGAGAACCTACCGTTTCCTGGAAGAGAACTGGAATATACTAGATGTAACATTTAAATTAACTTCAAATCTTGGGAGACAAATCACACTATGTTTGAATGTCTTAGTAATGGAATGATTCTAACTTGCGGTAAAAAAAAGCTAATATAACTTGAATATGCACACCTAGTTTATGATGTGTTTATTATTCTGTGCGGTACGTGTGTGGGTGTGTGCATCCCTGTGTATGTATGCGTGCACATTAGAACAAATCTGTTAGTGACAGATGTTGTATTTTTGCTTGAGAGGAGAGAGCATATTCCATTATGCAGACACCAATGTACCACACAAAAAGGGAATCCGACAAACAAAAACTTAACCAAGCAGATAAAGCCTTGGTGAGAGTAAAGGGGCTTGATGAAACTAGGATCACAGTTCTTTGCTTGTGCTGATGAGGACAAAGCATGCTGAGAACCAGGTTATTAAAAAAAAAAACCTCTAAGAAGGAATGACACTGTACATAAAGCCAACAGCTCAAACAATCAGTACAAACAAAAATTGCACATGCATTTAGAAATACTGAGGCAGGTTTTTCTCTAACATATAACTAAGTTGGTAATTGACATCCAAAAATAGGGACTATATACATACAGCTCCGGAAAAAAATAAGAGACCACTGCACCTTTTTCTTTCCTTTCCAAAAAAGTCGAAAAGGAAGGTTTTGAGTGAGGAACAGAAGGGTTCAAATTAAGAGACCACTGCAAATTGAACACTTCTATTCCTCACTCAAAACCTTCCTTTTCAACTTTTTTGGAAAGGAAAGAAAAAGGTGCAGTGGTCTATTAATTTTTTCCAGAGCTGTATGTTAAAGATAAAACCAAATGTGGTACAAAGGTACAGTAGCTGAAAGGATAACTAAAAAATGTGCTCCCACTTTACAAGCCTTGATAAAGACCTATAATATCTTTATAAGTGTGAGTTTCTGTATTATTCAGTTTTGTTTTTGCTGTTGTCACTGTAGCCTGTTCTCTTTGGTTTTCGTCCTTCGTTCTTGAATGTAGCTTGTCCTTCTGTCATTATTGTTTTCACCTGTGTCGTAAGCTCCTTATTTAGCCTCCCCAGTACTGCTCAGCCTTTGTTGGGTCATTGTGTGTGTCTTGCCTGCTCTTGTGTTTTTGCCTGCCTGATTCCTGTTTCTGCCTGCCTGATTCCTGTCTTTGCCTGCCTGATTCCTGGCATTTTGATGTTTTCTCGCCTGCCCAAGTTTACGCTCATTAATGCCATCATTGTTCCATTAACTCTGCGCCTGGCATCCTGCTTACCAAAACGTGACAATGAGCACTACATTAATGTATTGCAGTTCATCTATAACATTATGTCATAAAGTGTTTTAACCCTTTGCGTGTACGATCACACCAGTGTGATCAGGCTAGAGTGGTCCCTGAAGCGTACGATCACACCGGTGTGATTAGAACGTATTGTTAGAATGCACCATTAGAACATGTAGGTACGAGTGACGCAACAATCACTGGTCAGACCGAGCTTTTATTTACACACATTTAGCTCAAACAGTGTTTATAACTTTATTTCCTCATTGTAATTGTTTGAAGACCTACACTACAGTATGATATTAATGAGGTAGCAAGCGTTCAAATTGGGACAAGAAGAGTTACTTACATACCAACAGGCAGCCAACACAAGCAGTCATATTTTTCTAAAATAAGCATAATACGTCTGGCACAAAAATGAATGATATTAGCAACTAGAACATCTTACCATTTCCTGGAAGAGCTGACAACCGGTCAAAATCATTGTGTAAAAACTTTCTAGAAGTTACGCTACCCTTTTGTGGGCACTGCTATGTTTGTTTATCAACCAAAGATAAAGAAAGGTGATAAGATGAGTAGCTCTGAGACCGGAGGGTCATTCACATTTGCCTGTGTTTCGGACAGATTTGCCATCCTGGGAAAACTACGATTTGTCCTTCCCCAATATATCACTGTAAACTATGTAATTTCAATAATATTTATAACACGCAATGAAAGCACTTGTGCTAATTATAGACATTTGATAGCATGACTTTAAGTTTCAAATATTGCGACCCCTGCCCTGTGCCTCACCATGGTTTGATCCTATCCTCAGCAGTGGCACATCATGCAGGTACTACATAACTACAGTGCGTGTGTGGGAATCTGAGGGAGTCTGTCGTTGGTGGCAGATTTTCAGTAACTACTTCAAACAAAGGATATGTTAGACATTTCTTTACTTCTACTGCTCAATACAATGAGACACATTTATAACCGTCACCAATCTTCATTTTCACTGCATTGAATTACAGGTCACACTTTGTTAGCTACCGGTTAACTGACGTTTGCTAGCTAGCTACAGTAACATCAACCAGTGTTTGCAGCTGTTTGAATTAGAGTCAAAGAGAGAAGCTTGCAATGCAATGTATGTAGTGTTTCTTAGCTTGCAAGGTGACTGTATTCGTATTAACCATCTGAAAGGCACTCAATGCAAGTAGCTAACATGGGGCTAATCCAATCAGTTTGTTTTATGTTGGTAGGGTTCTCACACAATAGCTGAATTTGCAGATCTACAGTAGCGAGCAAACCGATGGTGCAAACTACAACAGTATTACAGCATTACTTTTGGTGTCCCCCTAAGGAATTGCTCTTGAGAAAAAAGCTCAATGTAATCTTCAAAAATATGCAAGAATTAGAATTCAGAATTTGTCATAAACTTTTGAGACCGTCTGAGTTATTACGTAAATAAATTATTTACACACCACCTATTGCCTGATAGTTAGCGTATGTTTTATTGATACAACAAGTGAAGTGTGTCAGTATCTTTTGCACCGCGATGTTTAGAAAAAGGACAGCATTTTTACGGTTGGTCAAAAATGATTCAATATGCATTTTAAATACGCATTTTTAAAATAAAAAACTAGATGCATAACTAATAAGCAGCGTGGTGTCTTTGGGAAGCTGCAGATGAAATGTATTGTGATGTCATAATCACATTATGGAACTCTGAGTGAGTACTGAAATCACGCGAAAAAAAACTCTCGCTGGGTGAGTGATATTTGATATTTGAAACTCACGCGTGAAAAGGTTAAATGCGTCATAACAGTGTGGCATACTCAATGATTTCATTTGACACAACCTACAGTATTGAATATGATGTAAACATGTGCTTTATATAGGGTGACATGTTGTGCTGCAGGATGGCACACACTGTGAACTGAAGTCTTGTTAGTTACATTCACGAAGAAACACTTACCTTGATGAAAGCCCCAAATGTAATATTTTAAGTGAAATTCAGATACCAAGTTAAAATGCATTTTCCTTAGTACACCTACACAGATTATATTATAACAAGCCATACTGTATATTGCACGCATTGTCCACAATGATTCTTGCTCAGTCTTTCTTAGAAATTGATTGGTTGACTCATAGGTGATGGCAGAGCTAACGTCCCAACTTTAAAGTTCTTAAATTGACACAATGTAGGTAAGTGTTAAGGTTAGGCAAAGCAAAGCATGTTTAATTGTATAGCAAATTTCATACACAGTCGCAATTTGCTACATTATTAGGCCTAAAAAGAAAAAGAAAAAAAAAAACAGAAAAACAATCAGGCATACTAGAAATACATTTAGCATAAAAGACATAGCATAAAAACTGCACATTTCAAAAACAATGTATACAAATAAAACATCACATATAAGAGGGCTAAAATTATTTTTAAAAAAACAGTAGAAAACAAAGGTTTTTAGCCTTGATTTAAAAGTGGTTAGAATTTGGGAAAGTCAAAGAATTTCTGTCAGTTAACATTTTTGTACTGAAAGTACAATTTTTTATTATTTTTAACTTAAAAATAATACAAAAATGGTACTTTCAATACAGTGCACCATCAACCATATGGTAAAGATAATTACTGTTGTTTTACAGTTTATCTATATTTTTCATCTGACAGTACTTTTCTGTTTTTCAACTGACCTTTTCCGGCACCCCTGCTGACAGAAAATTACCGTTTTTTTACATTTTCTTTTACCGTGTAGTTAATTCTACATTACTCTTCTAATTCCTATTCAGAGATATTGGAAGAAAATGAATACAGTGGTCCAGTTGTGTAAGATGCTGCCTCCGGTACAGATATACTGCTAAAGTATGGATTTGAGTTCTGTGAGGTCCAACACCCTCTATCTCTCATTAAGAGTACAGACACCAGTTCCTTGTCATTTCCCTCACCTGTGTCGCTGATGTATGGCCCTATTTGAGTTCCTTCTTCCCTCTTGAATCTTGTTGGACCTTGTTTTGGATTCTGTTCATTTTGTAATGCTGTTCTATTTAATTTTTCTGTTTTAGTTTTCTTAAATCTTAATACTTTTCACTAAAAGTCTGAGTCAAATGTATCTTGTCTCTTACCAGCAACGTTACATGTTCCTAAATATTTTTCCCTGTGACCCCTAACATTTTGTGTGTGACGTTCTGTTCTGTTCTGTTTTGGTTTGGCTTTGGTTTTGAATGTAGCCCTGTTTTGTTTGGTTTGTGTCCTTACCCGCAACCTGTGCCTGTCCTGATTGATTTCACCTGTTTGTTGTTTAGTTCTCGTTAGCTCCCTATATAGTTTGCTCTCTTCTGTTTGCCCTTGGTCAGTCATTGTGTTTGCAGCTTGGTTCATGTCCGTCCCTGCCACCAGTCTGTGTTTTTGCCTGCCTGCCTGTTTCTTGTAGTTTTCTTGTTTTTGTTCC
>JACXGI010013598.1:0-20508 GCA_016801175.1 Esox masquinongy | reverse complement strand
CTTACAATAACCTGGTTGCATAAGTGTGCACACCCTCTTATAACTGGGGATGTGGCTGTGTTCAGAATTAACCAATCACATTCAAACTCATGTTAAATAGAAGTCATTACACACCTGCCATCATTTAAAGTGACTCTGATTAATCACAAATAAAGTTCAGCTGTTCTAATAGGATTTTCCTGACATTTTCTCAGTTGCATCTCAGAGCCAAAGCCATGATCCGCAGACAGCTTCCAAAGCATCAGAGGGATCTCATTGTTGAAAAATATCAGTCAGGAGAAGGGTACAAAAGAATTTCCAAAGCATTAAATATACCATGGAACACAATGAAGACAGTCATCATCAAGTGGAGAAAATATGGCACAATAGAGACATTACCAAGAACTTGACGTCCTTCTAAAATGTATGAAAAGACGAGAAGAAAACTGGTCAGGGAAGCTTCCAAGAGGCCTACAGCAACATTAAAGGAACTGCAGGAATTTCTGGCAAGTACTGGCTGTGTACTACATGTTACAACAATCTCCCGTATTCTTCATATGAATGGATTATGGGGTAGGGTGGCAAGACGGAAGCCTTTTCTTACAAAGAAAAACATCCAAGCCCGGCTGAAGTTTGCAAAATCAAACATCAAGTCCCCCAAAAGCACGTGGGAAAATGTGTTATGGTCTGATGAAACCAAGGTTGAACTTTATGGCCATAATTCCAAAAGGTATGTTTGGCGCAAAAACAACACTGCACCACACCCAAAGAACACCATACCCACAGTGAAGCATGGTGGCGGCAGCATCATGCTTTGGGGCTGTTTTTCTTCAGCTGGAACCGGGGTCTTAGTCAGGGTGGAGGGAATTATGAACAGTTCCAAATACCAGGCAATTTTGGCACAAAACCTTCAGGCGTCCGTTAGAAAGCTGAAGATGAAGAGGAAGTTCACCTTTCAGCACGACAACGACCCAAAGCACACATCCAAATCCACAAAAGCATGGCTTCACCAGAAGAAGATTAACGTTTTGGAATGGCCCAGCCCGAGCCCAGACCTGAATCCAATTGAACATCTGTGGGTTGATCTGAAGAGGGCTGTGCATAGGAGATGTCCTCGCAATCTGACAGATTTGGAGCGCTTTTGCAAAGAAGAGTGGCCAAATATTGCCACATCAAGATGTGCCATGCTAATAGACTCCTACCCAAAAAGACTGAGTGCTGTAATAAAATCAAAAGGTGCTTCAACAAAGTATTAGTTTATGGGTGTGCACACTTATTCAACCAGGTTATTGTGAGGTTTTTTTTTTCCCTCAAAGATTTCAGTTTGTTTCACGTTTCAGTTTGTTTCAATTGTTCACGTTATAGGTCACATTAAAGGTGGAAAAAATTCTGACCTGATTTATCTTTGTCTCATTCTTTTACGTGACATTAACCTGGCATTTTAACAGGGGTGTGTAGACTTTTTATATCCACTGTATATATTTTCCCAAATGTTCTTTTCCAGCATAGTTCCAGCAATTATAAAGAACGCTTAGCCAGGCCAGCACATACTACTCTGCTCAATAGTGTGACATTATTTAGGCGAGATACAAACTTGTAGTTAACATTAGATAGACCTAAGATTTTTGACAGTGACTCTCTAACTCTCAGGATTCCTCAGAAGTTTCGGGTCATGGGCAGCCTGGCAGTCATTTTGGTGGTTTTTCTTCTGACAGCCATCTTGGTAAAAATAGAGATGGCACCCCTTCCCTTTTTCACGTTGACCATGATCAAGATTATCATCATAAACTGTGAGTGTTTCTGGCTTTGCTATGGACCCGTTCTGACCCATACCTTCCACTTTTTAACATTAATATTTTAGTTACAAGGAAAGAGGGCTGTAATTAAAAGCGGTGTCTGTTCCCACATAGTTACAGTGTAGTTACACCTACCAAGCGAGTACGTTTGGTGGAGTCAAATGAAGCAGAATCTGATTCACATAGGTTAAAACATGTAACACCTCAAACTAATTAATTAATAACAATTTAAATGAGAGGGTATGTTCAAAATAAAATGAACCTACGGTGGAAATGAAACAAAATGAAATCTAGATATCTGCACCATTTGGACAGAGATATAATGGCATTTAAAAAACACATCTGTCAATTAAACATTTTATTAAAACAAATAAAAAAAATCAAATACTATTACAAGCAACTACTCTACAACCACTGCTATCTGAACCTTCTGTTTTTAAATAAATATATATATATATATATATATATATATTTATTTATTTTAAATTGTGAGCAATTGGGAGTTCATCTGTATATCCAAAAGGTTGTTTTGCAGGTTTGGTGTGTTGTCCATGTATGCCATTTGAAATTCTATGTAACCACACAGCCTCTATCCACCTTGGTATAGAGGGGGAGTCTCAAAGTCCTCCCTCTTGGAAGAGATCTCGCCCTGTATAGAGAATTTCCATAAAAAGTGTTGTTTAGTATACAATTACTGGACTTGTCACTGACAATAACATGTTCAGTAACAAAAACAACTGTGAGCATGACATTTTTTATAATTTACCATTGTCTGCTCAAATTTTACTGAAATCATATTTTACACATCCCATTATGATGACACCAGTGTGTACAAACAATGTTTTAAAGAACACTTTTTACATCTTTTTGATTACATAACAGAAAAATCTGTAATTGTCTCATGTTGTGCAGGTCTTACTTTCCTTAGTACTTAGCAGAGGTATGTACAGTTAAGTGGACTACCATGCAAACAATCTAACTTGAATTAAGTGTTTGTTTTTATCTCCCCAATTTTGCAGTTATTATTCAATGCTTAATTAATTATTAATGTATGCTGACTTCAGTCAGTTAATACTAATAACAATGTTATTACTGCAGATTTTTACACTACAAAAATATAACATTATTTTTCTTCTGTGCTGTAACAAAGTTTTCAGGACAAGGAAAATACTAAGCTTATCTGTAAGACATGGGACAATAGCAGACTTTGCTGTTATGTATTCAACAAAGTGTTTTTTAAAACATTGTACACACTGGTGTCATCATAATGGGATGTGTAAAATATGATTTCAGTAAAATTTGAGCAGACAATGGTGAATTATAAAATGTAATGCTCACAGTTTTTGCTACTGAACATGTTATTGACAGTGACAAGTCCAGTAATTGTATACCAAACAACACTTTTTACTGAAATTCTCCATACAGGTCAAGATCACTTCCAAGCGGGAAGACATTGGGGCTCCCCCTCTATACCAAGCTGGATAGAGGCTGTGTGGTTACACAGAATTGCAAATGCCGTACATGGACAGCACACCGGACCTGCAAAACAACCTTTTGGATATGAAGATGAACTCCAAATTGATATATATATTGATATATATGAATATATTTAAAAAACGGTTCAGATAGTAGTGGTTGTAGTTGTTTGTAATAGTATTTGATTGTTTTTATTTGTTTTAATAAAACGTTTATAATTGGCATGTGTTTTTTAAATGTCATTATATCTTTGTCCAAATGGTGCAGATATCTAGATTTGGTTTTGATTAATTCCCTGATAGGTTTTTTATTTTGAACATACGCTGTCATTTTAAATTGTCATTAATTAATTAGTTTGAGATGTGTTATGAATATTCTTGAACTAATGCACATTTGAGAAATGTCTGCTTTTCTATTAACTGGTATGTAACTCTGGTCTTTGTTTGTGACACATGTCTGCATAATATCAAAGGATCATTAGGTACTCTGACCATCTGTTTATCTGCCTAAACCAATAAGGGTCTCTGTCCTTTGTTCCTTAGGAATGTGGCCCTTGGGGGAAGTAGGGGCAATTGGCCCCTTTAGGTAAACAGCTAGGGCAAGAAGGATAAGGTGGGGGGACAACCCGCCCTTTGGGTAAAACCTGTGACATAAGACAGCTGGGCCGTAACTTACCACACCCCTTTTAACTGTATACGGACTGTTCATGTATTTACCTCAGAGATTCCTCAGAAGGTTATTTTGTAAGCTTTTGACGCGTCTCTCTATTTGCAAATAAACTGCTAATTATGCCAAGAGAATTTTGTCTCTGTACTTACTCCTTTAAGGGTTACTATCAATTGAATTGCCATCACAGGTGTTACATGTTTTAACCTATGCGAATCAGACTCTGCTTCATGCTTCAAACGTACTTGCTTGGTAGGTGTAACTACTGTGTAACTATGTGGGAACAGACATCGCTTTTAATTACAGCCCTCTTTCCTTGTAGCTACTGTGAATCTATGTGGGTACAGGCACCGCTTCAAATTTTAGCCCTCTTTCCTTGTAACTACATTGTTACTCTGTGGGAACAGACATTGCTTCAAATTACAGCCCTCTTTCCTTGTAACTACACTGTAACTCTGTGGGAACAGACACTGCTTCAAATTACAGCCCTCTTTCCTAGTACTTACACTGAAAGTGTTGTTGGTACCGTATAAGAACTAGTTTAAGATGATGGACTTACTAGATAAAGTACACAAGGTATGGGAAAGAATAAGCTACCACAGGATGTGAAAACAAATGATAATTTAGCACATATTTATTTTCTTTTTATCAGGTGTTATTCGAAATAGGCTAGTTTTAATGTGTATTTCCATCTTTTTTGTATCTACATTTGAACAACACAACATTTTAGGAGATTTGCATAGTGAGCCATGGGCACGTTTGGATATCCACATTTTAAAGTATGCCTTCTAATGTTAAAGTTTAATTGTCCTCAACAAGAGTAAAATCTGACAAACTCGTATTTGTTAAGACTATCCATTTCATTCGTCAACTTCTCGCTTTCAATGCGACAAAATAATAACCTACATTGGAGCACTTTCGATCCGGCATATTGGAGAAAAATTATGTTCATGTGGGTGCCTATATTCGAAGAGAAGCAGTGGGGGCTGTAGGACACCCAACAGATAAGTGCTTTCTGTGGCTTGATTCCTAACACACACCTATAATAAATTAATACATTTGTGATTGATGTCAACGCGGCTTTTGGTTTGGCAAGAACCGATTGCGTGTGTTGGCATGGAGAAAAGTTGCGCAAAGGAGAAATGCGCATCATCTTTCTTTTCTATTAAATCCTTAATTCTGCAAGCGAACTTGCAATAAAATAATTAGTAAAGTCACATTTAAATGGTAAATTCATTAGCACGAATAAGAATGACAATTCTATACTTTCAAAATTGCTTTTTTATCACCTGTCTCTTTACTAAGTTGTTTTGGAGTAGTATCGCTCTTCGTTCATATAAGTACACGTAACACCTACATTGTTCCTACATAACTACCCATTCTTACCACATACTTACATTCTTGTTACTACGTAATTACGTGGGAACTACCCTGTAAGCAACAGGCTGTAATATGAAGGGTTACCAAAACAACTCCTCAAAAAATGCATATTTGAGCAAAAAAGCACATTGTAGATTCCGCAGCAAAAGGTGCTGTGGTCCGATGAGACCAAAATTGAACTTTTTGGCCTGACCGCGAAATTATATGTCTGGCAAAAACCCAATACATCTTTCCACCCAAAGCACACCATGGCTAGAGTAAAGCATGGTGGTGACAGCATCCTGTTGTGGGGGTGTTTCTCTTTAGCTGTGATTAGAGCACTTATCAGGATAGAAGGGAAAACAGACAGTGAAGACAGATTCTGGAGAAGAACTGTTAGCCCTCTGCTAGGAAATTGAAAATGGGAAGATATTTCACATTTCAACATGACAATGACTCAAAGCACACCGCCAAAACAACCGTACAGTGGCTGAAGGACAAGAAGTTGAATGTCCTCGGGTAGCCTAATCAGAGCACCGACCTAAATCCCATCAAGAATCTGTGGAATGACATGAAGAGTGCAGTCCATAAGCATCTCAACATAAAATTGGACTGAGCTTGAACAATTCTGCAATTTAGAATGGGCAAATATTGTACAGTCTAGGTGTGCCAAGTTTGTAGAAGTGGTTCCACCAAGTAAAAATTCAGGGGTGTTTACAATGCCCAAATAGGGCATTTTACAGTTTTAATTTTAATACATTGTGTCAGGACTTGGCTGGGGGCCTCTAGGCATCTCTATGTGCCTGGGGTCACAGCTAGGGCCTCCCCGCAGAGGTGCCTTTAGACATCTTGGTGCTGCTGTTTTTGTTCTCCCCAATTAGAGACAGCTGCACTGTGTTACCTCTAATTGGGGACCCTATTTATGTTGCCCTTTTTGTTTTTTGCTTTGTGGTTCATTGTCTGCGATTATGCTTCAGTTTGGGGTGTACCTCTCCTTTTGTTGTTTTTGCTTGTTTGTTGGGAAATAATAAAAGGAATGACTTCCTACTCCTGCTCTGCCCCTTGTGTCCTGCCCCGTGACCGTGACACATTTTTTCTATTATTTTATTATAATTGTATGTTGTGGGTAAATTAAAAACATGATTTTAAGTGTTTTCATTTCAGGCTGACTGGCAAAAACAGGTGAACGTTTTGAAAGGGTGTTTTGACTTTCTGGACCCACTGTAATTAGGAATTAGTGTTTGAATTAAGGGTTTTTCTTAGGTGCTTCAACTAAGGCTGCTAAGGGGGGTTTGTAAATACTTCACCACATAACTAAGCTAAGAACACAACTAAGCTATGAACACATTCTTATTTACAGCACCAACCTGGAGTAATTAGTGTTAATTTTCTTGCTTATGTATAACCCTGTTCCCAAAAAAGTTGGGACGCTATGTAAAATGTAAATACCAACAGAATGCAATGATGGGCAAATCATTGAATCCCTATTTTTAATTGAAAATAGTACAAAGACAACATATCAAATGTTGAAACTGAGAAATGTAATTGTTTTTGGAAAAATACATGCCCATAGGATTGCAGCTGCTCAACAGTTAGGGTTCTCCTTTGCTGTATTTGTCATTTCATAATGTGCCAAATGTTTTCAATACGTGACAGATCTGGACTGCAGGCAGGCCAGTTTAGCACCTAGACTCTTTTACTACGGAGCCATGCTGTTGCAATACGTGCAGAATGTGGTTTGGCATTGTCTTGCAGTAATAATCAAGGCCTTCCCTGAAAAATGTGTCTGGATGGCAGCATATGTTGCTCCAAATCCTGTATACTGGTGCATCTCAAAAAATTAGAATAGCGTGGATTTTTTTTTTCTTCCATAATTCAAATAAAAAAGTGACTCCTTCATATATTCTAGATTGATTACACATGAAGTGAAACATTTCAAGCCTTTGTTGTTTCAATCTTGATGATTACGGCTTACAGCTCATGGAAATCAAAAATCCAGTATCTCATAATATTAGTATAAAAAAAGTACAATACAAATATGTCGAACTAAGAAGTGCTCTAATCAGCTAATTAACTCAAAATGCCTGCAAAGGTTTCCTAAGTATGTTAATTTATGCACTCAGTACTTGGTCGGGGCTCCTTTTGCATGAATTAGTGCATCAATGCGGCGTGGCATGGAGGCAATCAGCCTGTGGCACTACTGAGGTGTTATGGAAGCCCAGGTTGCTTTGATAGCGGCCTTCAGCTCATCTGTGTTGTTGGGTCTGGTGTATCTCATTTTCCTTTTGACAATACCCCATTGATTCTCTATGGGGTTCGGGTCAGACGAGTTGGCTGGCCAATCAAGCACAGTAATACCATGGGCAGCAAACCAGTTACCAGTCATTTTGGCACTGTGGGTAGGTGCCAAGTCCTGCTGGAAAAGGAAATCAGCATCTCTATAAAGCTTGTCAGCATACAGAAGCATGAAGTGCTTTAAAATCTCCTGGTAGACGGATGTATTGACTCTGGACTTGATAAAACACAGTGGACCAGCAGCAGCAGATGACATGGCACCCCAAATCATCACTGACTGTGGAAACTACACATTGGATTTCAAGCAACTTGGATTCTGTGCCTCTCCACTCTTCCTAGAGACTCTGGGACCATGATTTCCAAATGAAATGCTAAATTTACTTTCATCTGAAGAGAGGAAAGTAAATTTTTTCTCCTTCGCCCAGGTAAAACGCTTCTGACGTTGTCTCTGGTTCAGGAGTGACTTGACACTAGGAATGCGACAGTTGTAGCCCTTTTCCTGGACACGTCTGTGCGTGGTGGCTCTTGATGCACTGACTCCAACCTCAGTCCACTCCTTGTGAAGCTCCCCTAAGTTCTTGAATCAGCTTTGCTTGACAATCCTCTCAAGGCTGCGGTCATCCCTGTTGCTTGTGCACCTTTTCCTACCACACTTTTCCCTTCCAGTCAACTTTCCATGAATATGCTTTGATACAGCAGTCTGCGAACAGCCAGCCCTTTCAGCAATGACCTTCTGTGGCTTACCCTCCTCATGAAGGGTGTCAGTGAGTGTCTTCTAGACAACTGTCAAGTCAGCAGTTTTCCCCATGATTGTGGTTGTGTGTACTGAAGGCTCAGGGAGTTAATTAGTTGATTAGAGCTCTTTTCAGGTCGACATTTCTGTATTGTTAATTTTTTATTCTAATATTTTGAGATGTTTGAGAAGTAGTAAATATAGGACATATTCTGTCACTTTAGATGTATGATTGACAGATAGGCGGGACTTCCCCTGTGTGACGTACGCAGGGGTGGGACTTCCAGTGTGACGTTTTCTGTACACTTTAGTAGTGTTCCTAAGTCATAGACACACAAGACTCATCAAAAAAGAATTCCACAGAATTGCAGTTATCAGTCTAAGCAGTAATCAGTTTATTTAGTATGAAGCATAGAAACTTAAAGCAGAAATAAGTTAATATTTTAGGGTTTCCAGGGGTGATTGGCTGCATAGATAGCACTCATACTCCTATCACAGCTCATTCAGTAAATGAAGGAAATTATGTGAATAGGAAGTCTTTCCACAGCATTAATGTGTAAATAGGCCAACAAAGAATTTTTCGAGAATTTTTCACTTATTACTTAAATATATGCTGCATGTAGCCACTGAAAGGTGTTTAATTAGGTAGGGGAGGCTAAACAGCATCACAATTGCTTGTACTGATATCATACTTTTCCTGTTTGAAGTATTTTTTTATTTAAGTTTTTTTATTCCAGTTGCTGCCAAGTACGTTTTGTGCCTGTTGGGTTGCACCTGCATAAACAGATGACCTCACTTGGTCCAGGCAAGCAAACTCGGCAGTGAAAACTGCCCAAAAGCAACTATACTTCCTGAGGAGACACAAGAAATTGGGCATGTCTGTGAAAACTCTTACCAACTTCTACAGGTGCACAGTTGAGAGCATCCTCTCAGGCTGCATAACTGCCTGATATGGTAGCCGCTCTGATCGCAAGACCCTCCAGAGGGTGGTGAGGTCTGCGGAGCGCGTCATCGGCTGCCATCACCACTCCATGCAAGGCATCTACTGTACACGATGCCTTAGGAAAGCACGGAACATCAAAGACTACAGCCACCAAAGCTATGGTCTGTTCACACGTCTACTGCCATCTGGTTGACACTACCGGAGTATCGGAGCACGCACTTCCAGACTCACAGTTTTTTCCCTCAGGCCATAAGGCTCCTCAACCTGACAGTTGAGGAGCCTTATGGCCTGCAATAATCTATGATCATACTGATCACACATGAACATTCCAAAAGCTCTGATGTCTTTCTATGTGCATTTAATGTACATTAGAATATTCTTTTGTATGTACCATTCATAGGCATATTACACTCATTATATATATAATATTCAATACTTCTACCCAAGTTGTTCATATTTCCCACCCTACTCTCTTTAAAATTGCTGCTAGTTTACATTTTTATGTATATTTTTGCTTTATATATTTCTTAATTCTTACTACGTAGATGTGCCATGTCACAAGAATGTCACTGTTCAGAATGACGCTGTGTAATTCGGTGCATTTGATAATTAAACTCAGAACATTATATAACACCCATACGCACACATTATAAAAATGTTTAATGAGTGGAAGACTCGAGATGCAACTTTTCTTTTTTTTTTCAGTTATTACTCATGCATTGTCTTGGTCAGCAATTTTCTGCCACGCTAGCTCACGTTCTTTTGCTGCTGATTCTGTATTGCTTTTTTCTTGAATGTATTCATTTTTTCCGGAGCTGTATACTCATATTCTGCATGTGCATTCATTAATATATCTAACTCCACTGGGAAGAAGTACGGGGTCCAAGATCTTTTTCTCCTGTTGCCATGATGAATCACGTTATCTGCGTTCCATTGATGAGGGCGTTTTATTTCCTTGTGCATGTGCTTTACTCAGGGTTAACTTAACTCAGAGTTGACTGAACTAATTGTTTCCACCTGTTCTGAAACCGTCAACTCTGAGTTTGACAGCTCAGAGTCAGTCAACCCAGAGTTGTGGTTTCAGTTCTGCTTTCTGAAATACCCCCACACTGAATAAGCAATTTGCCACGGGGTTGTTTAACAAAGATACAGCAGGTGCTATGGATTCCACTGACCCCGCAGCCGTTCCACCGGGAGCCAATAGAGGATTAATTGCGCGTTCGGGGTACTCTAGATACTCCCAACATTTTGAACTTTTGGGCCCAATACATCATGACATTTTCTTTCAAGAGTGTTTACTCCTAAATGCCGTTGACTTAAGAGTGAAATTAACAAGAGCAAAAGATTAATTTTGCTTGATGGCCGCGGCTGACAGGGATTTTAGTCTGAAACTGCTGAGTGCATCACTTTTTGTGAAAAAAAGTCTCTGTATCTCTGGCTGTTCGTTTAGGACATTCCCAGGCCTTAATGAAAGGAAATGCCCGGTATCCCCTTCAAAGAATAACTATTAAAAGATCTAGCCTCCCCAGAGGATATAGAATTTGCAGTCGACAATTTGTTTTTGGGTGCACTCCCCCCCGCTACATTGTCATCGGATTAGTTGATCATGCTAGCACCGGCTGTCTGGATAAAAAACCCTTTTATTTCCGTAATTTCAGAGTATGTGGCCCTCTGTCAGGACGGACGTCAAATTCCCGCTAAGGCCTTCCAGCCAAATTTCAACAACACCATATGCCTTAGAGAATTTTATAATCTATACCTGGCTATGGGAAGACATTTAAAAGATATTGCCTTGCCTATCGAGAGAAAGGATTACACATCGGGAAACACCCTGTACGCTTTCAACCTAGCTCCAGATGAAGACACCACAGAAAGTCTTTCAGTGGTCTCAATCGGTAGCCTACGATTAGAAATTAGATTCAGAGACCCGTTAGACCGTACAGCTAGTATGATAGGATATGCATGTTCCGATTCCATCCTGGAAGTAAACTCCCGAAGACAAGTCATGGTGGATTACTATTAATCAATAACAAACATGAATACCCAAGAGATTGAGATTTTTATGCAGCGAATGGTTGCAACCCAGTTCCGTGGAGTATGGGCGTGTGATGAATTATCTACAGATATTTGTACGCATCGCCCGGCCATGTTCTTCATCAATGCACATCCGAGGCACCTGCTGGGAGAACACTGGCTGGCTGTGACTTTAAAATATGGAAAAATCACAACTTTTTTCGATTCCTATGGATTTCCCCCTGGATTTTCACATTTTCCCAAATCTATAAAACGATTCTTAATCAAAAATGTTGAGATGAGTTGTGATATATCATAGCAATAAACAAGTACAGGATGAATTTTCTACAACCTGTGGTCATCACTGTATTTTCTATCTCTGTCAAAGAGCCAGGGTGCTTTCCTATGAAGATGTTATCTCTCAATACAGTGAAGATTTAGCAAGCAAGTTTATTTATATAGCACAATTCATACATCGAAGCAATTCAATGTGTTTTACAAAGAAAAATAAAATATAAAATATATAAAAATACAATAACATAAAAACAAATACTCAAATTAAAACATCAAAACAAATTAAAACATCATAATAATAGAAATACAATAAGAAAACATATAAAGATTTTAAAAAAAAGATTAGAAATGGGATAAAAACAGGAAGCTATAAGGCTAAACAGTGTGGTTAAGTTTAAGTGCTTTTTAACCTGGATTTAAAAATGGATACGTTTGGGGCACGTCTAAGATCTTCTGGTAGTTTATTCCAGTTGTGTACAGCATAAGTGCTAAACGCAGCTTCTCCATGTTTAGTTTGGGCTCTGGGCTCTACTAGCTGACCAGTGTTCATGGATCTAAGAGCCCTGCTTGGTTTATGTTCTTCAAACATATCAGAAATGTATTCGGGTCCTAAACCATTCAGAGATTTATAAACTAAAAGCACCACCATTTAGGAAGTAATGATGTCAAGGTAGATTGTTTTGTTAGAAAATATCAAAAGTGTTTAAATGTATGCCCTTTAAAACCTTATACTCAATGCGCCTGTTCAAGACAAATGTTTAAAGAATGCCATAAATGCTGTTTTGTCAAATGTATTTTTATTGAAACAAAATATAATTACAATTGTTGGGTGTACATTTATTCAGATATTTATTAAAACCTTAGCCAATCTTCTGTATTGCCCAGTTCAAATGAGTGTTGGGCATCTTTAAAAGCAGTGTATCTTTTGGAGGAATCCGGCTGATTTGATTTTAAACCTTGTTTTAAATGTGCTGGCGCACCTGATAACTAGGCATTTCAGACAACGGTACATTAAGGGCTGCTATGGCTTCAAGAAAAGGAAGCCAGTCTACAGGTCTTCGGCTATTTTGTGCGAAGCAGTTACATTTTTGACCAAATCTAGCATATGAGACCCTCTGATGGTTTGTCCTTTATGTACAAACTCACCCCGGTCATTCCAACCAGCTCTGCCTTTTGACCCTTTTATTTTATTCATTATAAATATATAAAATTTTTTCGATTACGTGAAGGAATATGTTCCAACATGTCCATCATCATCATCATCTTCTATAACATGGCCCTGTAAGTTTGGAGGAAGGGGCCCTGAAACAACAAGCTGTGTCCTCTGGCCTATTATTTTCTGTCAGGGAGAGGGTCAAATGTCCTGTGTCATTTTCATAAGGTTTCAACAGAGACAAGTACCTTTGTAAGAGTTGTATTTCTTTGCCTTGTCATAAGGGTTAATTCCTTTCATGTACAATACATCCTTCATACTTAAGTCCAGGTCCCTTTCGGCCGTTTGTCGAATGTTTTGTGGGCTTTGTTGTTTAAGTTTATCCAGCTGATGTTGAAGCACTAAGTACATAATATTAGACATCATCAAATCAGCTCCCACTCCTGGATGAGATTAGACTAGTTATGATTGGGATTGCCACACTTAGTAGGGGTAATAAAAATCCACCTGTTTGCTGTATGGCTCGCCTTTTCTTTTTAATACTGATCTTTTTATCTGCAAATAGCTTGATGGCAGCCTTTTGTCCCTTTCATTTTTTTAATTGTTCCTGGCTGAGTGAGATGCGCCCCTTGAGAAGATTCACAGCAATCTCACAGTGTTAAAATAAGATCAGAAGAACTGTGTCCCAAGATGGACTTTCGTTCATGAGGTTTGGCTATGACTAGGGCTCTCAAGAAGGGCAAATGTTTTTAAACGTGCAGACATGTTTACTATTTCTTTGGGACGTAAACTGTTGGCCACTCCCACGGAAACAAGCCAGCTCTTAAATGTTCTGGTGTAGAAGGAATATGGCTCTTTAGTAGCATCCTCGTAGCTTTCCAGGAAATACGATCTCTTTCCGGGACACATCTGCTGTGCCAGAGTATTAATCTTAGTTTGTCTCTTGGGTTTTTGAACAAAACCATGTAATTGGAGTTCAAGCTAATGGTACGGCTATTTTTACCTTGGTGAAAGACATTTTGTACCAGATAACATAACATAACAGACAAGTTTCTATGATGAGTATATTGAGTATAAAAGTTCTAGCAATTTCAGGATTTTCACCTTCTGCAAACAGCATATCATCCAAAACTAGAAGGTTATTTCTGTTAGGAGGAAAGAATTGATCATCATTCAATGATTCAGGTATTCCTTCAACAAAATGTATTTGTATTTTCTTCAACATTTCATTATACATTGGTTGATAGCAGGAATAACACCATACAATATTATCATTTTTTGAGTTAATACATGTTCTGAATTTTCAAAAACATTTTTCACAAAACAAGTCTTTCCACTGCCAGAGGGGCTGGCTATTAAAGCAGAAAAAGGACATTTCAGACGTGGGTCAAAACCTTCTACAGAATTCATCTTGTCTAATCAAAAGGAAAATGGCAATGTGGTACCGTCTGCTAGCAGTACTCTCTTGTCATACACCACCCGGAATGTTTTCGTGAGTGGGACGTTTTTTAAATTGAAAACCATTTTATCCCTCTCAATTCTTTTGTAGGAGGTAGAGATTTCCTCAGTAGTTCTGTCTTTTATGAACCCATCAACCAACCATGTGATCGATTCTAGGTTTACCTTAGGGGCGTTTTCATAGTTTTGTGTGAAGCCTTTGGCCTTCAAGACTATGCGGTTGTTTTTAGTCCTAAAACCATAACTGTTGGGACTGCAGGATGCCGATTCTGTGATATGGTCACCATCTTCATGCTCATTTGTTAAACCACCCAAATAATTGCTCAGAGGGGGTTTCCATTCACCTGCCTTGCTAACATAGACCACAGAGTCTATGTCATGGTAAAGCACGCGCCTCTACAGCTTGTCCATCAGATTGTACAATTCAAGACGTCCGTAGGCTGTCGTAAAGGCAGCAATCAGTACGTTCACGTTGCAGGGGGACCTAAGGTCATTGTTTTTATACCTCCACTGTACCAGAGCAATGTCTTGATTCAGAAATGAAAAATATCAAATTTGAAATCGGTTTGAAAAAATGAACTCTGTGAATTGTTCGGGGTCTTTAACAAGGGTTGTTGTCAGCATATTAATTCTCGGAGCATACTTTCCCCAAAAATTGGTCAAAAAAAGCTTTGAAACACTTCTCTTTGCCTTATTGACTATTTTTTTAAGGATCCAAACGTATGCCCTCTGTCATAATAATCCTCAATGTACTTGTCTTTGCTCTCTTGATTGGTGGCTGATACAGGATAACCCGAAGCCATCTGCTTGCCTCTCAAGAAAGTCTTGATATACTCATTAAAAACAGTTTTGTCCTCTAGGGCTAAATTTTTTAAAACCAAAGCATTGGTGCGGCCACCAAACAATGCCTCTCTGGGCTCCAGGGGTTCTGGCAAGCCAAAATTGTCCAGAAAAGTTTGAACTTGATCTGACCTTTTCAAGTAATCCCATTCATGCTCCCACATTACCACCACTTTCAGGCCATAATCACCCTGTAAGGAATTCAGTTTGTCTTGGAACTCTAGATGCATGTCTCCGAAGCTCTTTCGGGTTAATGCACACATTTCCTGTGGCATAAAGCAAGATGTACAACCGTGAAAGAAACATCTGTTGTACTCAAAAGCTGTCTCAATGCCATCGATGATTGCATAGCCATCAACATGATAAGGTCCAAACTTTTTTTCACCTCCCTTCAAGGCATGCTGAATAAAGATGTTTTTTTGTCTCAGCCAAATACTCCAACCATTGAATAGACCCACTCAAATAGGCTTTATATTGTTGCCTATAGTTATCAGGTGAAAGAATAGCTATAGAACCCTCGGTCATACAAAATGAGTAGGACAGGTTTTCATGCAGACTGATGCGATTGTAATACAACTCAGAGGATCAACGCCTGCACGTTGATTACTTCTTCTCTGAACTTGAGACATCCTTCATGCAAAATAGACACATCATTGTCACAATACATTTCCATCTCTTTATGAAAGTCAAAGGTCTGATGACGGACTGTCTCATACCATGCCATAAACGTTTCTCTGTCACGGATTGACATTTGGTCAGCCCCATACATTTCAGGATTGGGATGAGGACCAATGTAACTGAGGTTCTCCTCAGAATTGAAAAAATGTGGAAACCATCCTTTAACAGATGTTTCAAAACCGAGAACCTCTGGCATTTGAGACAGTTTCATGGGCAAGAAACTTAAGCTATCAATGTATTGCTGATCAAAAGTCTGATCAACAAAACACAACAACTTACTTCCTTGGATTATAAGAGTTGGAGTCATGCCCTGTGCGACCAAGGGATTCAGAAGTAGGTAGGAATCATAAGCTCTTGAGTTGTGTGCAATAAATGTATACCCCCATACTTGTTTTTTTGAAAGTGCTTTAAAAACTGCACGGCGCAATCGGACCCCTTAGCCGACCATTTTTTACCCTTGAAGGTCATGCTAGACACATATATGCAGGTGTAACCCAGAAGGATCATTTTTAGTCTCAAAGTCATAAGAGATTATTTTTTCTGATGGCTTCTCTTCTAACAATGACTGAATATAACATTCTTGGGGCTTCTCAAATACGCCAACGTCATCCAAAAGCCACTTACATATAGGACAAGACATTAAGGCACACTTGTGCGGTTTGGGGTTATTGATTTTTAAGTTTTAATTGATATGACATAGCGGACATTTCTTGTTGATGTCACACCAGTTGGCAGAATTAGCTGCCACTGGATGCCATGAGGCAAGCTTATGTTTTTCATAGCAGTAAGCTGAGCGGCATGTACGGTTACAATCATGACACTTTGTGAATTGCTGGGGTTGATATGGACAGCCTGCATCATTACATACAGCACAGTTGTATTTACATGAGTGGCCGCCTGGCCTAGCATAACCTATGTGACACGCAGTACAGAAGTTGGATGTAATGATTTAATCTCTTCAATCAGGGTGTTCATAGTCGGGTGGCTCCATATTATAAACTTTTAGAGAGAGTTGTGTTTTTTTCAGATTTTTGCATATGAGCTGGGGAACCTTATTTCTCCAGAATATTCTATCCTGACACCACTGACTTCTCATCAGTTCAACCATACGCCTGTGCAGCTGATTCTCTCTGACTTTTAATATCTTCCCAAATTCATTTCTGAAAAGATAATCCATTTGGCTCTGCTCTTCCTCATCACTAGAAGTCTGGCATTCTAAAATTGATTCGTTATCAGTATGGTTGTGAATCGTTGTGAATCAGGACCGGGACCGCTTTAGGGATATCAAAATGATTTTCAGCTGCAGTCATTAAAACATCTTTACTTGCATTCATCAACCCATTGTTGCCCCCTTGCGTTGGATGTTGGACATCTTGCGGGCCAAGTTGATCCACCCTGCCATCTTGTAGATCTTCGGGGACTGCTACATCTGCGTGTTCTGAAGGGGATAAATAGGAATAGTGAAAAATAAATAAAAATAGTTTGAATAAATAAAAATACTTTGGCAAAGGTGGAATGGTCGGCCGGTAGAGCTCCTGGGAACTAGCTAATGACTCAAAATTGTTATTAGTACAAAATGGAAGAATTTCATCTTCCAATCCCCCTTCAAATTCGTCCAGACTCTGGGAAACTATTCTGTTGGTCGGTAATTTGTAATTCTTGATCCTGGCCGGGGGTGTATCCGCTGAAAATCATAAGGTTACCATTTTAACTAAAACAAATAATAACAATAATTTTAAAGACATCAGAAATATTCAAAGAATGATTTTTAATTTATCTATGAAGTATCTTGATGGAGAAGAATTAGCTGAATTAATTAAAGATTCAGCATCTTCCTCAATTCGATCTTTTCTCGATGATGTTGTCAGGTCAATAACTTCAGAAAGAATTTGTGAAAGAGACATGATTCAAAGTCCTAAAAATAAACAAAATGTATTTTATTCAACATGCATATTTATTTTTTTAAATTTTTACTCTAAGTAGGGATATAATGGTTCACAAAAAACGTCATGGTTTCTGTACTGTGGTTGTCCCAAAAGATGTCCCAAACTGGGGCCTCAAGATATGGGTTGCGCCGGTCATATTTACAACAACAATATGTAATAGGGTACTTCAGTTGCTAAGCAAAATCAGTCTCCTGGGAATATAATTCAACACATAAAAACACAGTTAAACATATATATTCTAGATATTCACATATATAGTCCAGTCTATATTCGAATCACAGCACATACCATTATATCCCTAAATGTCAGAGTAAAAGCTTATAACATTTTAACTCTAATAGATTGTTAGGTATGGAAAAATATATGGCTTACCTTTTATTTTTGTTTGAAAAAGAAGAGTTCCTTTTTGCTGATTAGCGCGGCACAATCCTTTTGTTGGAATCACTCATGAAATGGATTCTTTCCCAACACAATACAGCGTTTAAATCAGACTACTTCTACGACTGACCTAATGGCTACTTTAGCTGCTAACTGATAATAAAAAATGCCCTATTTTCCTGCTGGTCCGTCCTATACCATTAATTTCTAAATTACTTGTTTACTCTAGAGTAAAAAGACCATAAACCAGGGTGTCTGGTTTTGAGATTGTGGGAGAAGGGGGTCAATTCCTTTTAATGTAATGTGTTAAATAATCTTCAATTCAAATAGGCCCATCGTTTTACGTTCTCTCTCTGCCTAAATAAATCATGATATTGATAGATCATTTGAGAAATGTTTATCCAGTCATCAAGAAAAAATTAAATATCGGTACAAAAAAGTTGGCCTGTTTTGAAATACTGTTATACACAGGAATATTCACAATAACATCTGCCTTAGAATTGTTAAAAGATAGGCAGCCTAGTATTGTTATTTTCATTTTCCGTCCTTGACTTTCGGACGCAACACTAATTGCTCGCAACACTTTACCATTAACATCAATATGTACTGCGAAAGCTGTTTCATCCAAAGCTAATTCCTTAATTCTGAATATTGCTTTTGCCATGTGTAACCATTCGTAAACTCCAAGTTGAGGTTGGAATTACCCTTGATACGGCGGCAGGGGCGAAAATCTGATATCAAGTTTGGAGGGGACAATTACATAAGATTTTCTCAAGAGCAATTTTTGAGGGGGACACCAAAAGTAGTGCTGTAATACTGTTTTAGTTTGCATCATCGGTTTGCTTGCTACTGTAGCTCTGCAAATTCAGCAATTGTGTTTGAACCCTACCAAATTAAAACAAATGTACTGCTTTAACTTCACGTTAGCTACGTGCATTGAGTGCCTTTCAGATGGAAGACACAAGCAGTGGCTAACGAGTGACCTGTCATTCAATGCAGAGAAAATGAAGGCTGGTGAAGGTTAGAAATGTTTTTTATTGTATTGAGTGGTAGAAGTAAAGAAATGTCTAACAAATCCTTCGTTTGAACTACTTACTCAAAGTCAACCCCTCCAACAGACTGTCAGATTCCCACACATGCACTGTACCTGTACGATGTTCAACTGCTGAGGGTTGGGGGGGGGGGCAGTGGATCAAACCACTGTGAGGCAAAGGACGGAGGTGTTGCAATTTTTTGAAACTTAAACCCGCTATTAAGTGTTGTTAGATTCTTTCCATTTTTGATCCATGAACAAAATTAATGCAACCGGAAGTCGGGGAGAATCTTTATTTAGCATGAGTCCAAGATGTTGATCTTCCATAGTTCTTACATGTTCTCCAATAAATACAAAGTTAACACAGTCTTTTATGCCAATACACATAGGAGGCGGTCAGTAGTCATAGCCAATCATTACACAGTCCATTATCCTCCAGCACATCCCCTCCAATATCTGGCTGTCTTCTAATCACATACATGTATTCTATATCCTATCCTTACATGGCCTGGTAATGTCCCCTCTTGAGTTCCTGGCTCCACACACTTACCAGGTGTGGGGCCCCTCAATAGTGGATACCAACTGCTTGCGATACGGTACATCATATAGCACAAGATAATGAAGTACCACTCCTCTAACAAGAGAATAGAACTAAAATACATGCATATCATCAGGTAAAGACAGGCTTCCTCATAATATTATGTGCCATGGGTCTATTCATTATGTGCCAGGGGTCTATTACGGTCCATGGGTCTATTCATAGAGTCTTTGACAGTCACATGGAAAACTCCTATCAGGAGGTATGGACAGGGTGTGTGGGTAGGGTGTGTGGGGCTCATCAGTAACGGGCCCAGCACCACGTCCAATCTATTGTACTTTGTTCAGAGTTAGTCAGCTCATATTCGCTTTGTTAAATTCCTCATGCCCATATTCTATCAGTGTCTATGTTCAGCACAAGTGCTTTCATTAGGTCTTATTACTATTATTGAAATTACATAGTTATGTTTACATTTATATATTGGGGGGACAAATCATAGTTTTCCCTAGGCTGGGGGGGTCATATCCCCACAGGGATTTCCGCCTATGTACAGCGGTATACCTTCTGATGGGTCTAGGGGTTCTATCTGTGTGTCTTCAGTAGGACATATCTGTAATAGCGAATTAATTGGTTCATATATACCGTGGATATAAAAAGTCTACACATCCCTGTTAAAATGCCAAGTTTTTGTGATGTAAAAGAATGAGACAAAGATAAATCATGTCAGAACATTTTCCAATTTTAATGTGACCTATAATGTGAACAATTCAATTGAAAAACAAACTGAAATCTTCGAGGGGGAAAAATGAAAAATAAAAACCTTACAATAACCTGGTTGCATAAGTGTGCACACCCTCTTATAACTGGGGATGTGGCTGTGTTCAGAATTAACCAATCACATTCAAACTCATGTTAAATAGAAGTCATTAC
>JACXGI010013597.1:0-14457 GCA_016801175.1 Esox masquinongy | reverse complement strand
TCTCATCGTTTAGGACGCCCTTAGTGAAACGATTAAACAAATAGAAACTGCACCACCAAGCGAGAGGGCCTCTGTTCTGGCAATATTGCAAAAAAAAAATTCTGTCTTTGTCCTCTCAGAACATGGCTTAACTAAAGTAGGATTAATATTGCAGCATCATGAGAACAGATTAAATGATCCTGGAGTGGGGTGGGGTGTTAGGGTCCGACGACAGAGTCAATTCTGCTAATTAACTGCCACTTAGCAGCCTCTAAATGAGAGGGATTGTGGTTGGCAGTGCCCACTGAGGAAGCCAGCAAACACACACACACACACACACGCACACACACAGATAGAGGTACATCCACATGCCTGGTGTATATTTAGAAGTCCAGAGGCACAAGATGGCTACCATTGGGACTCCCAGGTTGCAGCCCAAAAAAAGGCTTGACATTTCCATCTGGGTCAAAGTTAAACGGATAACCAGCAACTTCAGTCAACGACCCCACCGATGTAGGGAGGGAAATGATGAGAAGAGACAGAGAGAGAGAGAGAGAGAGAGAGAGCGAGAGAGAGAGAATCGGCAAGAGAGGGAAAGAGGGTGGAGAGGAACTCAAATGCCTTTGTGTAAAACCCCAAAATGCTTAGATGTGAGAGAGGATATTAAAAAAAACACAAGAGAAGGTCGAGCCAATTTCGTATTTTTACATAACTCTTGGAAAATATGACTTATTATTTTGAATTTCATAACAGCCCCTCGTGCCAAGTCAGAGGATCATAAAAATCAAATAAAAAATCGTAAAAAGCCCTGTTCATGAGTGTCTCATAGAGCTTTCTCAAGGGGGGGGGGGGTCTCGGAGTAACTGCAGTAACAAAAGCTGGCCTTCTTCCCTGACCCGGAGGACGCTGAAGACACCTGCTGAATGGCCTGTTCTCCACACCAGCAATACCGCGCTACTTGTCAATCTACAGCGGCATGCGCCTGCACTGCGAGTGGGAAGACGGCTGGACGGAGGGAGGGTTGCATGCTGAGAATAGAGTACTCCTGCCTCCAGGCTATGCTAGCTAACACACTAACACTGCACAGGCTAATCTACAGTAAGCATTGAGGGACAATAAAGAGAGAATGTTCACTGACTCCGCCCGGATGGGAAAACAAACAGCGGACTGCAGTACAAGGCTGCGACTAGATCAGGCGACTTTACGGAAAAAGTGGAATTTGGACTTTCAAGGGGTCCAAACAGACCCCTGAGTCGGCCCTCTATCTCATCCACCTTGCCTCTCCCTGCCGTCTATATATCCTGTCTAGTCTGACTATCTCCCACGTTGGCACCAATCGCTACTTGGCGCCGTGTTCTGGCGGATATCCATCCTCTTATCATGTGACCTGTGCTCTGACAGAGGGCAAAGGTCGCCCAGGATCCACCCCCGTGTTTTAATAACTCACTTATTGTATTTCTTTCAGCTGCTAATTAGAGCCGCTCCCTTTCTGTGTGTGTGTGTGTGTGTGTGTGTGTGTGTGTGTGTGTGTGTGTGTGTGTGTGTGTAATTTCCCTAGCTTTGAGCCCCAGTGAGGAGATGGAGAGGTAAAAATAGAGTGAGGCACAGTTCCCTCTTTATTGTTATTAGTGATCCAGCGCTATGGCACTTTGTCTTTCTCCTTCTGTTCTCTCTCTCTCCTTCTCTCTTCTCTCTCTCCCATTCACCCTCTCTCTCTCTTCTCTCTCTCTCTCTCTCTTCTCTCTCTATCTCTCAGCGCTGATAAAACGACCAAATGCCGGCCTGCCTGTGAAACGAGGGAATAACGAGGGGACGATTTCCTTCCTTTTCTTTTTTAGACGCTGTTACTCCCCTCGGTCGTCTGTCATCGGATTCGTCTCTCAGGGCTACGTAATAACTCTGTGTGTCTGCGCGTACGGGTAAATAATGACGGGACCGTTGTGTTCATGGTGGTGAGTGGGAGCATATCGCGTTGTCGTGCTGGGCCTGTTCCTGGGACATGAAAGGATCCGGTCAGGCCCCATTTAGCCTAGACTGATAGAATAACACGGCGTGGCCGACTGCAGCTGGATTCTGCATTCTGGATCCTGGCCCCCGGTCCTCGTTCCAAATCACCTCTGCTTGAGTCGAGGCTTTGCTCGTTCAACTCCTCGGCCAGTTGAAACGTCTAGTCACAGCCTCTCGCCCCTTTCTCCTTTTGAAATCTCGAATGTTGCAACGCTCTGGCCACTCCCCGATATTGTTAGCCTGACGCCGGTTCGCCAAACTGTAAGCGGAGCAAACAAGACGCTAACTAATGGTGAACTAATGTCCCCTTAGCGCACTGAACACACACACACACACACACAGAGAGGGAGAGACACACCGTCACTCTAGCTGTTAAACCACACACAAGGCCATAGTGTTTGAGGAACAATTAACCCCTCCTCGTTCTCCTCCTCCGCTGCCAATCAGTGAGGTTAGAAAGTGTACTTTAACCTCCACCTTTTGTTCCATATTAGCAACACTCGGCTAATGGGGTGTGGGTGGTATAGGCTAACAGATGAGGCAGCAAGCCAGCACCTTTTAGTGGTATTAAGCAACACCCGCTCAGAGTATTCACAGCCTGTTAGCTTTACGTTGCGAGGCATCAGCTTTCTGGGTAAGGGTCTTGGGAAATGACCGAGGGAATACAGCACAGCTGGAATGGTTTCTGTCCGGTGATGCCCTTGGGATCTGTCTATACAGGTGAGGCGCGGCCAGGTAAGTGTGCTGGGTTAGGTGTAGGGAGGAGGTCGGCGGAGGGCTTGGCAGGGCTAAAGAGGGACAGAGATGCGTCGTCCATCCACAACACAGAGCGCCCTTGTGCCCTCCTCGGGCCGTGATTGTACCAGCGGACAAAGGCGTGATTCAGCACATCCTCCCCCGAGAGGGAGAGAGGAGTGGAAACTGAAGACGGCCACCGTACCCCTCTCTCTCTTTCTCTCTCCCTCGCTCCCTCCCTCCCTCCCTCCCTCCATCTCTCTGTCGCGGGCCAATACCCCACCAGCGCCCCGAATCAAAGGAAAGCAGCACACAAAGCACTCCCAGCCAGGAATTTCACAAGCCTTTTTTTTTTGCCCCGGCCCCATCGTCAGGAATTTCATGTGGCCCGAAATTATCTCGGTCCAATCCTGGGTGGCGGGCTGTCTCCCCGACCCCAGGCCCGGCAACGCCAAACCGAAAGACAAGGGGCAGAGGGTCCTGAAGGAGGGACGTTTAACCCTGCCGCCCCACCACCCCCCACGCCATGCCTGTTTATCCGGGAAAAAACGTCGCATCCTGTCCGTGGCTCATCTTTCATGCGCCATAAAACACCAAATAACGCATTGTTGGCCCTCGATGGCTCCCTCTGCACCCAGGAACGCTGCCAGACACATGTGACCACAAGCCCCCTATCCCCTACCTAACGCATTGATTTGTGTGCAAAACACATTCCTGGTGTGTATTTGTGAGCAGGCGCTAATGAACTATGGACTATGAGCTCGACCAGGTTCTGGCTTAGGGTCTGTCTGGACTGGGTTCTGGCTCAAAAACTGGTCTAGTGACAATGTATTCTCCCAAGACACAGTTTCAGCCTCTTTTATAAACGGATCAGCAGCATTTCTGGTGGATGTGGTTTGGATTTCATGGCCTCTGAGAATGGAGGCAATATCTTTCTCTCTCTTTCTCTCTCTCTCTCTCTCTTTCTAGTTGTGTTTCTGTTGCGATTCCTCTCTCTCTCTCTCTCTTCAGTCTCTCCTTCTCTCTCCCCTCTCATTCCTCTCAGGTTAACACACTTTTTTTCTACATTAATCACCATGACACAGGCAAGGCAACTCAATTTTCTGCTCCTGTAGGTAAGGTGCGTGGCGTCCTGAAACGGCGGCATGGTGAGGCATGAAACAGGCGAGCGGGGGCTAATCTTTGGTTACTGGTGTAATTGAAATGCTATCCACACTGTAGGGTGCATTAAAGTCTGATAACAGCGGTTCCTGTGGCCAATTTAAGTAGCTTGACTTCCCACTGCAAAAAAAAAAAAAAAAAAAGGGAGTGGGGTTGGGGGAGGGAAAAAATGGTCTGACAGATAAGGCAGACAAACCAAGCTAATTCTCTAGGCATGTTTCTCATTGTGATAGAGGAAAAATGAGGGAAAAAATGAATCACGGAACCAAAAAATCAATTGACCCTCGGGTGTCTAGTCAGCCTGGGAGGGTGATAAACCTAAAAGCTTGGTTAATGTCAGCCAGCCTGTACCCAACAGATAGAGCACTTTGTAAATGAACACGCTTTGATAAATATATTAAGGAAAGCTGCGAATAAAAGGTAGAGACTTCTCATTTGTAAATAGAACCCTCGCTACATGGAATTAGAATGATAAAATGGGGTTCCATGTAATTAAGTTTGTGTAAGACCTGAAATCCGTGCAAATACCTTCCCGGAATTCTGAAAGGAAGCTGTCAGTTCAATTAATCTGAACATCACCCCGAGAATGTGCTGAACAAAATTAAGCCGCAGATAAAACCTGGGCTAGTATTTTGATAAGTAATTCCTGTATCATTTCTTTGCTTCTGTGATCATTTTATTTAATCCACCACCCCCAGTTATGTGCTAAGCCATCTACAAAGAGACTGCTGGCCAGGCCACCGTAAACCTTAATCCACCATATAGGACGTGGAAAACGGGTGGGGGCAGCGGGGGGATTTGGCTGGTGCGGTGGTGGCGGTAGCGGTAGTGGATGAAGGTAAACTGGGGGGGGGGTCGTCGGCAGATGATCTCTCCTTTTTCGCCCTAACCGTATCAAAGCGAATACATGTATATCAAATGGCGTAGACCGGCGACTCGGTGCTAAACACTTTGCCGATAAAGCCGTGAGATCCCGATAGCTCGTGTCCCGGGCGTGTTCGCTGCGCGGTGGGGGGAGGGAGGGCTGGTGGGGGGGTGTCTGTTCATAAACGGTTTTCACACTTCAGGAGTATCAGTCGTCTTGGCTGCCGGGTGGGAAGAGGGAGACAAAAGGCTTCTGAAAAAATGAGAGGCAGAGCGGTGCTGGTGGCGGAGATAGGCACACATGAAGACTTGACTCACCAGTTGTTTACTTGTAAGATGGTGAGACCCGTGTCTTGGGCTAGCTGCTTTTTCTGTTCTTCAGAAGGGTACGGGTGCTACAAGAGAAAGACAGAGAGGCGGGAAGAGATGAGTTTCTTTGCTGAACGATATAAACATAAACATGCCGTCTGACACTCAGCGTGAGACCTTGGAGGTTAATGGGCCGACGTGGTCAACAGGCATCGTGAGGGTGAGGACTTTTCCTTCCCTGTTACCTACAACTAACTGTATGTCTTCCTAATGTATAGACGTGTCCGTACAAAAGTCACCGACACACAAACCAATGTACACATTTTGCATGTCATTGTAAACCTGTCGAGGTGGCCAAACAAGTTAGTCGAAACTGCCAACCCCCCATCCGCTCCCGCACACATGCTCACACGGTCACAAGCTCACACGCACACACGCTCACACGCACACATGCTCACAAGCTCACACACTCACACGCACACACGCTCACTGTCAAGACTTTGAAACACACACCGTCTCAAACCACACAGCCTCTCTCCCCTCAATCTCCAGTGTCTTAGGCTCCCTTTTGTAATACAATATAACAAACTGAGTGGGTGAAGATTTGCATTGAATCCATTAATTTTTCCTTGAATGTCTGAAGGAAAGACATGCTGCTGTGGTGTGTGTTCAGGAAGAACAGTTGAAAGGAGGCCAGAACAGAATTGAGGAGGACAGAACACTACAGTGGAGAACAGAATAGTACAGAGAAGAACAGAACAGAACTAAGGAGAAGAGAACAGAACTGAGGAGAACAGAACACTACAGAGGAAAACAGACCTGAGGAGAACAGAACAGAACTGAGGAGAACAGAACACTACAGAGGAGAATAGAACAGTACAGAGGAGAACAGAATTGAGGAGAACAGAGCACTACAAAGGAGAACAGAACAGAACTGAGGAGAACAGAACAGAACTGAGGAGAACAGAACACTACAGAGGAGAACAGAACAGAACTGAGGAGAACAGAATAGTTCAGAGGAGAACAGAACACTACAGAGGAGAACAGAACACTACAGAGGAGAACAGAATTGTACAAAGGAAAACAGAGCAGTTCAGAGAACAGAATAGTACAGAGGAGAACAGAACTGAGGAGAACGGTACAGTACAAAGGAGAAAAGAAGAGTACTGAAGAGAACAGAACTGTACCGAAGGAAACAGAAATTTACTGAGGAGAACAGAACAGTACTGAGGAGAACAGAACTGTACTGAAGGAAACCGAACAGTAATGAAGGAAACAGAACAGTACAGAAGGAACCAGAACAGTACAGAACAAACAAGTACTGAGGAGAATAGAACAGTAATGAAGGAAACAGAACTGTACTGAAAGTCACAGAACAGTACTGAAGGAAACAGAACAGTACTGAGAACATAACAGTACTGAGAACAGAACAGTACTGAAGGAAACAGTACAGTACTGAAGGAAACAGAACAGGTCTCCCTCCCCTTGGTCTCAGCAACACTTTTACCTGCAAATGGAATTCTCAGAGCGTAGCTGCAATGATTCTATTTGTGTCAGCTTCAATATAGCAAACATGAGATTATATAAATGGCAGACCTTGAGCCTGTGTGTCCCTCCATGATCATACTGCTGTGAAGCATGACAAAACAACAGTGATCGCTGGTGACAGATGTCTTTAAGGGCCAGATTAGGAGACAGCGCGCACGCTAACGCAACAAACAAGACGTTATGCCTTTCAGTCAGCCGCTCTGCACAGATGACACACCAAGACAACGCGCACACACACACACACACACACACACACACACACACACACACAAACAGGGGTTTAAATGGCGACACATTAATCTTACTCATTTTTTGGGTGGGTTGACAGGCATTTGACATAAGCTTCACCTTCTCTCTCCCCTTCTCTATCCTTCACTCTTTTCCAACTAACTTTACTTTCTTCTTCTTTTTCTATTTTCTCTTTGTTTTGTTCCCCAAGTCTTAACCCCTATCCCTAATCCTAACCCAGACCGGTGAACTAATATGACAGTAACTTCTAGCGATGTCATTTTTGCCCTGTACTCAATGATACAAAATGAATTCAGAGATGACAGTCATCCCTCCAAAACCATTTTGTAATGTAAAGCTGTTAGAATAGATTGAAGTATTCCTATCCGGTCTGTATAACATTCCCTCAGGTAACAATGTCTGTTTCAGTGTGCCCTTTTTAATTAAATGACAGAAAAAAAAATTGAGGAATGTGCCCAATTAATAACAAATAAGGCCAGGATTGGACAAATAATGAATCCAGGCTTCCCAGAAGGATTAATCTGATTTCTACGTGTGTATTCAGTCTCTAATAATATGGTAAAAATCAGAAACCAAAAAAACGATGATAATGCTTACATAGAAATACAGTTTTTGATTGCCAGGTGTTGACATCTCCTTGGCTGAAGTGGACATGTTTTTTTTTATTTGTGTGTGTGTGTCCACTCATAAGTGTGTGTTTGGCTTATTCCTTTTCATCCCTGGACAACAACATGTAACAAGAGTATGGGTCTTTCTCCCTCCAATCTCAGCTTGCCTGGCTGGTCACATTAGCAATGACCTCGACCACCCTCAAAACGCACTCAAATGCATATACGTTACACACCCACTCTCACGAGAACGTGCACGCGCACTCGTACATGAACACAAATGCACAGTAATGAGGAGTGGAGGTGAGAGGAGCAAGCAGGTTCAGATTGGAAATGGGACCGGGTCATTTACATTGTATTAAGGCTTCCTCTGCCTCTCGGGCTCAGACCCGGTCATCAATCGCCCCACTGTCAGCCGGCACGGGTGATAAATATGGCGGGGCCGTGGCACGCTCCGGCCAGCAGCGCCGCATAATAAATGGTTTGAACAAACAAGAAAGATGTCTCATCAAGGAGAGTGGGGATGTTAAAGGGCCTCACAGAAAAAAAGCCCTGAGTAAGAAGATTTACACCGACCACATAGATACGACAGAACAACAACAAAAAATCCTATTTCATTCAGTCTGTTCTCCACCAGACTCCCAATCTCACACAAATATACAGAATATAATGTAATAATGTATATTTATATATATAGACACAAAGACAGGCACACACACACAGTAAAAAATGTTGCCCTGTGTTACAGCTTGCAGCCACCCATTTCCTCCACCTCATGTCTATCTCTCTGTCTCTCTCTCTACCCGTGTCTCACTCTCTATCTCTCCATTTCACCTCTGTCTCTCGATCTACCGTACTCTATCTCTCTCTCTCTCTATGTCTCTCACCCTCCTGTTTTTTACGAGTGGAGAGACTGCAGGCCACCCACACTTTTACATTGTGGCAACTTTCCTTAAAGGACGGGGGCTCTGAAAATCACAGCCACACAAACCGGAGTGCTGTGGTCTAGGAGGTGATACAGGCAGTGCTGTGTACACACTACCCAGAGAACTAGGCCATCACGGTGGGCTAGCGGTTACAGGACTACAGCCGCCGTGAAATTGGAGCTCGTCTATTCAGCTCTCTGAGCAACCTCTTCACAATTATTGTCTTCATAAAGAATCTATGACACTAAATCACCGACGCGACGAAGACAAAAAACCCCACAAAAACCTAAAATAGAAAATCCTCAGAGTCAACGACGTTAAGTGGATCATCAGTGTTTTTGATTGGTGATTGTTTTTCTTTTTTCTTTCCAGTGTGTGTGTGTGTGTTTGTGTGCGTGTGTGTGTGACATGATTTCTTAATGGATGGAACACAAGCCAAGCCCAAAGAGATCAAAGAGGTTATTGAAAATCTTCCTCAGCTAGCTTTGAATGAAATCAATAGAGCGAGTTACAAACACCAAGACCAATATCCTGAAAAGGGGATTGACCACAAAATGTAAAGCGCTCTATCCAGTCTATAAATAATTAGGCCTAGAAATGACTGCCACATTTTATTGCCTGGTCCAGCGCATAGCCAGCCTCCTGCGATCGAAACAGCTCTGTTAATTACGCGGAAGCCCGTTAATGGCACAAGCGTGCGCTATCCCGCCACGTTCATCTAATTCATACTATCTGACCCATAGATACACAACACACACTTGCACACACACACACACACACACACACACACTCAAACAATACACACTCCTGATGGAGACATGCTGAGGAGGATTGCCATTTTTGCGTGAGTGTGCGTTTATGTGTTTGTGTGTGCAGGTGTGTGTGTGTGCGATTGCTCTGTTGTCTAAATGTCAGGGTGCAATGCTCTCTGTGCTGTGAATATAATGGTCCTTGCGGTTGAAGCACATTCCCAGCTGAGCTAAACTTCTATCATTCCTTCCTACGCACTCCTTCTTTAGCCTCTGAAACTACCCTGCCCCACCAGACCAGCTACTCCACATTACCATACATAACCTGTAAACTAGTTCTCCGCTTCACCACCTTACTATACATAACCTGTAAACAACAGCCTTCCGCTTTACCTCTTTAACATACATAACCTGTAAACTAGTCCTCCGCTTCACCACCTTACTATACATAACCTGTAAACAACAGCCTTCCGCTTTACCTCTTTAACATACATAACCTGTAAACTAGTGCTCTCCACTTCACCACCTTACTATACATAACCTGTACTCTAGAACCCTCAGCTCCACCACTTGTTCATAAATAACCTGTAAACTACAGCCCTCAGGACTTTTACATTACCATTCATAACTTGTGAACTAGAGCCCTCAGCTCCACCACCTTACCATACCTCACAATACCTCCACCTTAAACTAGAGCCCTCAGCTCCACCACCTTACCATCCCTCACAATACCTCCACCTTAAACTAGAGCCCTCAGCTCCACCACCTTACCATACAGCCCCTGTAAACAAGACCAGTAGGCTCCATCCTCTCCATCTACTAATTTCCACCCACCCTTTCAAATCTACAGGATGTATTTTCTAGGTATCAAATTCATATCCAGTACACCGGTAATTCCCACAATACAGAGTCATTACCCTGCCCCCCCATCTCACTCTCGATCGCCCTACACCCCCACCCTCCACCCTGAGCCTACTGCAGACCCTAGCTGATGGATGACATCATCATCAGCGGCAGTCCGGTGTGACATGAATGATAGTCCCAGGCCACAGGGTTGCGGTGTCCTGCAAACCCATTCCATGCTAATGACTCCCTGACTCCCTCCCTCCCAGGAAATCACAGGCCATTGGCTGTTTACCGTGGACGCCATGGCAACACATTTCACCAACCGACCTCCCATTTTGTTTAGCGTAGTGCTGTTTTCCTCCTGCCTTGTGTTGATTGGTGGAGTCAGGTCACTAGAGGATTATTGAAACCATACATCTTTTCGATCTTTATTAAAACAATATTTAATAAAGATGGCAGTTAGCAAACTGATGTGATAATTGTTTGAGTGTCACATTTTTCGCGACAGTATTGCTTATTGTGTTGATAGTGTTTTGTAGAAATATATTGCAATAATATGTTACAGTGATCTTCTACAGTTCTTTACGCAGCAATATATTATTCAAATGTATGACTTCATATATTTTCTAAATTGATTGCAATCTTATTTGTTTTTTAATCAAAGTGACTAGCAGGGAGAGAAATAATATTCACAGTCTAAACAAAAATAATCAAATAAACCTATGACATTTTAATATGTATTCTGCATAGAGTTGGAGTAAGATTGGCACTTTTTAAATATAAATATGCCATTGTTAATATTATTATTGTTAATATTATTACAGTCATGACTTATATGACAAATGACAATGATATTGAATGCACAGAAGCATTTCTTATAGATGAAAAAGATACGCCATAACAATATGCAATTTGACTATTTGAAGTTATCACTCATGCTTTGATTACTAGTCACGCCATAAAGCACGTTTTTTTCCAGAGGTGGGAAAGAATTTCGGCATGAAAGTTATTTTCCTTGAATTGTTTGATTTTTTTCATCCAAAAGTCTGACGTCAAATGTACCGACAATCGTCAATGCAGTATTGTTAATACTCATTTTCATTTTAAGAAAATGAACAGTCGACGGCTCAAACGTAGCCCTACAATTATAAACTGCGCTTGCTGTCGAGGCAAAAAAAGGTTTCTGGCGGCTGGGTACACCTCTCCTCCTCTCAGTCCCAGTGTGTTTGTGTTTGTGTGTGTGTCTTTGTGTTTTTGGATGGGTGGGTGGATGGATGGGTGGGTGGGGGGGGACGGGGTGGAGGGGGTTAGGGTTAGTGTTTGTTTTATTTTCCTGAGCATTAAGCTGCTTCCTGACAACAGGGAGAAAACAGGCAAGAATGCCATATGACTCAATGACTCAACCTCTGTTGCTTTTCAACTGCCTGAGACTGTGCCAAACACACACATACACGCCCGCCCGCGCGCACACACACGCACGCGCACAAACACACACACACGCGCGCGCGCACACACAGATCCACCCAGCAGCAATCGAGCCCCTAGTGAAGTAAAACAGTTATCGTTTCGTAGACGTCAAAGCGGGGCAAGGGCTGAAAAGGGGCCAGAGGCAGGCGGGCAGCCCCATTGTGGGGCATTGGCTTGGCAGTGGTACTGATCACTGCTGCACCGGTATTGCAGACCCCTCCCACCCATCTCAACATTCACTGGCTGGCCTCCTGCGTGAGCTGCTGGCCCCCGGCCAGTCGGGGCCTGTGTGCCCTACACCGTTAATTTATGTCCACTGGAGATGGCGCGGGGTTCCACAGCGAGCCACTCCGGCGGTGCCCTCTCCGGCCCGCCGAGCAAACGGTCGCCCCTCGCGACGGGACGACACGGCCCGGGACGCGGCAGATAAGGAGGCGCCGGGAGGGACGGAGGCATCTCTGGAGGGAGGGGTTAATGGGCCCCCGCAGGCGGAGTGAAAAGCAGTTTAGGGTTTACCAGCTCGGTGTTTCCGGCGACCGGTACAGTGTCTACGGAGCCGGCGGAGGACGTGGTTTTGGAGACCTTCGTATCTGTGTCGTTGGGGACAAATGCCTCACGTGAGAGTCCGTACGCTGCTTTTCGGGCCGCGGTCTCGGATGTGGACCGCAGCCATAGAGATGGGCTGGTTTAATCATCAGATCAAGTTCACGGCTTCTCTTTCCCCGGCACAGCCGTCCCACCGCTTTCAAGGGGAGGAATACGATCCTCCTGTCCTTACAGAAGGCCCGGTCTATCTCTCTCCCTCCGTAGCTGGCAGCCCCCGGCGACTATCCTCCCCAAACTCAACACCAGCCAGTCTTCTCCTTTCTGTCTTTTTCTCCTCTCCTCTTTTCAAAGTTTCCGCTCATGCTTTAAACCAGGTCCTACAGGGCAGGAATTTGGCCTGCTTTTTTAGACCAGGCTCTTTGTTGTGGTAAGCGGCTGCCGTGGGGCTGCGGAACCCGGGGAGTGTCTCATGTCTACACTCAGGCACACTTTGTGTTGCCCTGTTAAAACTCCATCAATGGCTTAACACGGCGAAATTAACTTTACAGCCTGTTTTCATGAAAAATGCATGGCTTTAATTACATTTGTGGTTTTTTGTTGTTGTTGTTCTTTTGGTTTGTTTTTTAAAACCGTAACAGCGCAGAAAGAATGCCCATCTTTGGTTCTGCGCAGTTCGCCGGGTGTGAGGTCGTCCGCCGCCACTCTTTGTGAAGGACTTTTAGGGTCTATAAGCGGGTCATTAGGGGGTTGGTACAGTCACCCGGCGCCAATGAAAAGGGAAAGGACCCATCCCCCTGACCCGTCATTCAGGACCCCCCAGATCAAGACCACTTGCCGCTATTGCGTGTCATAAAGTCATTTGGGAGCTGCTGGCACTCTGAACGGCCCAGTCCACCGCTAGCTGGATAAACACCAACATCCCTTTAATGACTTGAGCACACATTGTAAAGCAGCGAATCAGCTAGCAGGCTAACAGGCCTCCAACACCTGGGTCAGGCTGAAGCTTCCCAGGTCCGAAGACATGGGAGGGGGAATACAGGCCTGATGGTTCTCATGTTAACTTAATGGTGTCCAGATCCATTTGGCAACATTACACAAACGGTGAAGTGAGAGAGAATCTCTGCTACCCCCAGGCAAGGGCAAATGAAAGGCAAACATGGCCGTAATCCTTTACGCTGAAAGAGGCCGACTTAACTCTTCATGAGCACCCAACTTCGATTTTTCTCTGGGAGGCGTCTCAAACTATCAGCTCTAACCCGGACATTACATGGTCTGTGTACTACACCATTAGGCATCTAACCATCTCCAAACTTCTCTGCTGCTTTATCGAACTCCCTCTCCCCCGGGCCAGAACATCCGTGCACAAGAGTTCAACAGACTTAGTCTGAAAGAGGGAAACAGTGCAAGCTTATTTCACGCAGAGTGTCCAAGGAATCTCTGCATCCCTCCGAGGGGCTTCTGGATATGACCAGAGTAACAGGGTGAGACAACAGGGGAACAGCAACGGCTCCACTTCACCTCTTTGTCTCTCCAGCGTAAATGAGTCTTAATATTAACATACACAGTTCCCCTAAAGTTCACCCAGTGGCACGGCGTCACGTGTGCGTGAAGAGAGAAGGGGGGTTGTTCCTCTATTGCTAGATGAGGTCCAGAAAGTGGCACTTGATGGACTCCCTCTCCACTTGAGTATTAAGTTAATAAGGAGTAAATAACAAATAGGATGTCTCCATTCTTTCTTTGAGAAGAGACACTCCACGTTTGCCTCAGAAAGACCACTCTGTTATAATCTGTTATAATAGCCTGCTCTAGGACGGCAGAGGAACCGCTTAATGTAGGCTAACAGAAACCCACAGGGCAGAATTGTAATGTCAGGCCTATTTGGAGATGTTATTGAACATTTGTAATGTCAATTGTTTTGGTTTTCTTGTCAAAGCAGAGTAACATTTGTCCATTACAGGGTAGGGTTGGGAGGGGCCAGGGGGAGCTGCTTGGAGAAACAGCTGCAGGGGACATTTCCTGTTTGTTAATGACTCTAAATGTTTTCAAGTCAACCATGTCAAGTCCTTGTTTCTGTGAACGGACCAAAGACTGCCGGGGTGAGGACTAATAGGTCTCAGTTCTCTAACTAAAGGAAGCTCTTAACATTGTAACAGACAGACATGCAAGCAGATAGAGAGACAGACAGACAGACAGACAGGCTTAGCCCCATGTCTAAGAAACAGGGCTGAAGTGGTGAGAGTAAACCGCCATCTCAAATCACAGGCACTCAGAGAGACTGGGGTTGAACAAAGACAGCCAATCCCCAATCAGTCATCGGCCATACCTGTTGTGTCTGTTTTGGTTGCAGGATGTCGTTTTAGTCTTTCACAAATGCACGTCTTCCAAAAAAGCCTTTCATCTAGGACAGTTGCATGACTCAAGGAAGTGATTTCCCTGTCAATCGTCAAGGTCTGTGTGTGTGTG
>JACXGI010013596.1:8058-20603 GCA_016801175.1 Esox masquinongy | reverse complement strand
CTAACCCCACCCTTCCCCCCTGCGCCATATCCACCTAACCCCACCATCCCCCCATCTGCCATGCAGACTGTAACATGTCTATGTTAATTGTGTTTAAGTTCCAGTCGTTCTGTTTCTATGTTCAGTTTATCATTCCCTGTGTTCATTGCTTTCGCCTGGTTCTCATTTTCCCATTAGCATCACTATTTACTCTTTCCAGTTCCCTGTGCACAGGTTGGTCATTGTTCTTTGTGGTGTCCTTGTTTTGTGGTCTTACATTTCGAGTCCTTTAAAGCCTTGTCGTTACAAGTAAGTCTTTGAATGAAAAACCTTTGTTTATGTGCTCCGCATTTATGTCCTGCTCCTCCTTGAAAACCAGGAGTGCTGTGGGCTCCATTATTCTGAAATGGAAGAAGTTTGGAACAACAAGACTCTTCTTAGAGATGGTCACTGTGGCTAAACTACATAACCAGGCAAGAAGGACCTTTGTCAGCTGGGTGACCAAAACCCCAATGGCCACTCTAACAGAGCTTTAGAGTTCCTCTGTACCTACTGACAAACGTGCCAGTTTGTCAGTGCCTCTATAATAGTTGTGCAGTCAATTATTTTCTATTTTGTATTTGCATTTAATTTAGAACAATTTCCACATTTGATTTTCTTATTATGGAAGTTTTTTTCTGTTCATCAGTGGCAATATCTCCCAATTAAATCCATTTTGATTAAATGTTGAGATGTGGAAAAATTCAAGGGGGAGAATACATTTGAGAGGCACTGTCGAAAGGCTTTCATGAGTGTTTTTCAGTTGTTTGATCTTCCTGGGCTTCCCTCCAACTGACCCTACAAGTGTGCAGTGGCTGTAACTGTTCTTCAGTTTATCTTGTACATCATATATACAACAGTTCAAACCAACTTTTACAAGCTTCTTAGGTTTAATATCTTCTTGCTGACATTTTTTTGGCAAACTTTACATAGTTGATGGCCACAACCAATAGATCAGGAGACAGTGAACAGCCTTGTTTAGCACCTCGTCATCGTGGAATACTTATTGAGATGTTTACATTCTTTGCTATTTTAATCAGGGATTTTAACTGTAACTGTGATCTATTATATATTGGAATTTAGAATGAGTAAATTGGTGAATTCTGCGTTGGTGTGAAAATGGCAATACGCTGTTATTACTATCCTAGATGTTCCCCTTTTCTCCTGGTTCCTGTACCTTGTAGTGGCTTGGTAATGGCTATGGTAAACAAACAGTTTTAGTCCGCGCCCACACAAGCCATAGTTTTTGCTTAATCCGTTTGCTTTGCCTTGATACAATAAGAACAATAGCACAATAAGAACTATGAGTTTTTTAACTGGAAAACTAAAGGGCTGGTCTCATGTTGGTCTCTGTTTGATTTAAGCTTTGCAGTCCTAGGGCTGGTGGACAAACTTTGTTTACTGGAGCCTTTAAAGTGCACGTTATGGGATTCACCAAAATAGAAATGATCCAGTACTTTATATGTCCGGTAAATTCTTATTGCACTTGATCAAAGGCCTTTTTTTGAATTCTGCTATAAAGACTAGGCCCGATTTCAATGTTCTTGTTAAGTTACTCTAATACATTGTCCATCTGAAAACCTGTCTGATGTACATAAATTAACTGGTATTCCACATTCTACAGCATATAGAAGTTCCCTACTCTTAATGTTGCAGTTTATATCACAAAGTGAAGATGGAGGAGAATGAAAATCATTCATATTTTTTAAATATTCTGCTGCTTCATTCAGATCATGGATGACTCCCATTCTTTGCAACAAGGTTCTGAAAATCCCTTTGGAAGCATTTCTATGCTGAAGATTCCAATATAATTTTTGTCATTTTTCGAAATATTCAGTCCAGTTTGCTTTTTTTATATGACATGATGGTTTTTACAGTTTTTTGGTCACTTTGGAAATATTATCAATAGTGTCTGTCTGGTGGTTTTTCAAAACTCTATGTACAAAACACCAAATTGATCACCCATTAAATCCTGCATTCAGAACAACAGATTTTTCTTTCATTTGGTTTGATAACATCTTTCACCACAAGGTCATTAATTCAGCCATTACGTTTTTGGTTAAATGTAATGAGTACTAGTTTGGTAATGGTTTAGTGATCAAAACATAACTTAGTGCAATTCTCAGTTCAGTCATTGTAACGATTAGTTTGTCCAAGACCAAACAATGTAAGACACATATTTTAAAATGACTCTTTAAAGTGATTAAGGTGATCTGTTAAAGTCTATTTTACTGTTTCCACATTAGACAAAACCCTTACTTTACACTACCAATCACAACTGACTGAAAATAATTTCCATTATTTCTATCCCATAATCAAAAATGTGATCAGTGAAGACATATTTTACAATCACTGATGCAAAAAATTGAACTTTTACTGCAACCTGGGTTTTTTGTCTAATCAATAGTAACAAATACTGTCAGAAATAAATGACAACAATGGGCTGAAGGAGGGTGACATGGGGATGGCGGTCATCCACCTTCACAATAAAAAGGAGATTCCGGGGCCAGGTTAAGGGTCAGGAATCAGGGATTGACCCAGAACCATTCCTGGATCATCTCTGAATGGTGGAGCACATTATCACACACAGTTTCATTGAAGAGCTCAGTGAGGTGTGCAGCCCCAGCATTGTAAGATCCAAGAAGGGTTTATATCCCACCACCCCATCTTTGGAAATGGCTCCACTCACACATCTCCCCCATGTTGTACAGGCACGTGGACAGTTGTTCACTGGCCAATGATTTTGCACTGACACTGTGTCGGGTTTTGGTCAGTTAGAAGCCTGCTTTATCAAGAAAGAAGTACTGGTGATGGCTCACAGTAATTCAGTTTGTAGTTTTGACCCTTTTCAGTGGTGCTCTGATCTACACCTCTGCCTTGCTGTCTATCCTGCTCCATGTTGAAAGGCATTACCAGTGTTTACACCCCATCTTATATGGTTAGCAGTTGTGGTTTACTACTACGGATTGAAAACATGTCCTGTATTTGACAGTATTGTATATAGGCAATGCAGTTGTAGTTTATGGCTCACACTACCAACACCAAGGAAATGGTTCAAAACCCCACTGAGGTCACATACAAATATATGGCCTTAGTGCAGTGATTCTGTACTTTTCATAGTAGGCAATTAAATATATATATATATATATATATATATATATATATATATATACACAGTACGTTCACCAAATTATTGAGTGATGATCAATTAGGAACAATAAGCATAGTGACAGGTATTTTAATAGTAGAGAAGAAAATCCTATCAGGTTATGTATGAACATAATGTATTTCAATGTAAAACATGTCTTTTCAGACAGATGACAAACTGATGTTTGTTCTTGTTTGTTGTACTCAGTCAGTGTCATATGTGCTTAGAGTTTTGGAAGAAGGGCTTTTTTGATGATCAGTTGTGTTTTTTGTACTAAGAGTGGTGAAATATTACCACATTCTTATGTGAATAGTACCAAAGCAGATGGAAAAAATGTAAATACATTTCCCCAGTTCTTTTTATTTCCCCTTATAACATATTCTGTGCCTCTGTAATAGAGCTCTTGTTTCCATCCACCTGTGCTGTTCCCCTGTTCATGCGTTAGGCTAATTTCTTTTCTCCAAAATTGTTTATGTTTTAAAGATGAGGATTGAATTGCATGGTTTCTGAAGGCACATTTGAAAATATCCCAGCCAATAAGGATATCAACTTCACCTTGGGCAGGAAAAATCCGGTTATATATTACTTCGCCTGGGATAAGGACAGATTGTAATCCAGTAAACTTCTATTACATTTCCAATAACCCTGTCCACATGGACATTCTGTTTGATATATCTGCATGCCAATGAGATGGTGGTCTAGTTCCTAATCAACATTTATTTCAAAAGTTTGATTTCAGTGAAAAGGATACAACAAAGTAATAATTGCAATTTGCTAGATTGAGCAAATTGCAATTATTAATTATTACTTTATCTGTTTTTTTTTAATTCAGTGGCATATTACAAAGTTGTCTTATGCATCATGTTGCTTGTGTGAACAAGATGGCAGTGCTAAATAACTCACACAACTTCATTTTATTTATCAATTTATACTTAATTTGATCGATGTGTTAATGCAAAAACTTCTAACGACAGAAAAACTACACATCTTTTTCTCAGCCTGCCAGATCTGCATCATTACGTTTGGTCCATTGACACCTATCCGACAAGATAATCGGCAAGATTAACTGTTACTTGAAACCTCGACGAACAAAGACATCAATGTTGCTGGCAGGAGAGGCAAGAAAAAATAACTCCAAGATACCCTGACAAGAATCTTCTATGTTTCTTAACGGCAAATGTGCCATCGCTGGAGAATATAAGCCATGCGAAATCAGAAAATGGCTCCAATCACCGAGGCAATCCCAGAATTCCTGTATTTTATATTTTAAACATAGTTCTTCATGAAAACAATAAGGAAAGAGAGGAGAGGTAATGGGCAATGGAAAGAGCCATTGCTGAAAGACAATGGCTGGGACAGATTTGAACCCATCGTGTATCAGAGCATGTGCACTGAAGCCAGTGGCTGATCTTGGCCGTGTGATTTGGTTCTCACTGAAACATGGCTGGGGGAAAGCATGTCAGGCTGCAGACAGTTTCTTTATCTTCTGTAAGTATCGTTCAGCTGCTTTGGTTGAAAGCAAGGATTTTGGATAATAACTCTGTGTGCAGACTGAACAACAGTGTCTCCGGGCCCCCCCCCCACCCTGTTTAAGTCCCTAGATTTTACGCTGATTAAGTTTAGCCTGGGGGTTATGTGTTCTTCTGGGAGGACTGTCTTTTAGGCCAAACCCGGGGGAGGGCGTATCCTAGCTACCGCACCCCCCTCAGGACAGGGAAACCGGGTCTCCAGAGCCACCGGCCCCCCTACCCCCTCAGTCCCTAATTTGGAGAAACTAGGGTCAGCCTGAGGTATCGTTTCTGATCTAAGGAATGTTTCATCTAATTTCACTGTTGTCCTCTAAGACAAAACCAGACACATTTTCTAACATTTATGCAAGTCTGGACTCTCCCAAATTACTCTCAAATTATTTACTAATCACTTGCATCCATAGCCGCAGGAAGTAGCGGTGTAGGGCGTGGGAAGTAGGGGTGCTGGATGTAGAGTCGAAAAATACTCAAGAAAATAAGTCCTCAGACACCGATAACAGTTCGTTACTTAAGTTCATTTGCTGCTCGAGAACGTCATAGCTGTAGGTTGTTCAACTTTGCATGACCACCCTCTGGTTTTTATCTTCTCCATGAAAACCCCCTTTCTTCAGTTGTTGTCTGTCCTTGCTTAATATACATAAAAAAGGGAGCTCAATCAGAAAAACAGGATGGAATGCTAGGCTGTCATTCACAGATTGATTACATTACTATACAACTCTGTTCAGCACCGCATGGACGAACTAAAATGCACAGTTCTTGATTACAGTTTACAGATAGCTTGATTACGTTACTCTGTTCGGCAGCTTGGCATGGAAAAACTAAACAGGACATGTAAGCAAATTCATCTTGGAACAGATAAGAAATCAAGAGCCTGGGGTTTCATGTTGTGAGCACATCTCTTCCTTAAGACATTATACTTTCATGCTCTTATGCACTCCTAGGCAGATGCAGCCAAGTCTAACAGTCTACTAATTACACTTGGTTGTGACAGTAAACTAAGAGGATGTTAATAGACGTTAATCAGGAAAGAAAAAAACAGACCTTAGAACAGGTTATTGGTGTCCCTAATGTAGTTGATTCACAGAACATGACAAAGACAATCAAAGCACTACACTTGTAATTATACACTCATGAATCCCATCTCTACATGTGTGTGGTATAGACACCCCACCCCCAAGTAGATTTGGTACCTGCTGACAAGATTCCAAAATATGTTATCACAGTCTGACCGCCATTGACGCGCGCAAGTAGGTTGATACTGCAGTCAATACTGCGGTGGGCTGCCTTTATCAAATTTTATTTTAATTTAGCTCAAATATCCATGTGTCCAAATATGTAAAAACAACAACAAAAAAAAACTGTAATACAACTTTCTATGGTGGAGGGTGTACTTTTTCACATGACTGAAAGTCATCATAAATAAATGTATGGATCACAAGCTTAGTAAATGATAAGGTAAGCTAATTGTGTTTACCACCAGTTAGCATTTTTAAAAAGGATCCAACAATCGGTTTGGGCAATTTGCACATTTGAATAATTGTTTTTTTTTTAAATTAATTTTATAACCCACTAAGATTTTTTTGTCAGGAATACATTTCTATCTCGCTAGTCATTTTCTAGATGTTCAGTGATTTTCTTGTAAACAATGGACTGTGCATTTGAAAGTTATTCAGACACCTTAATTTTTTCCACATTTTGTTATGTTAGTCTTATTCTAAAATAGATCTTTTTCCTCATCAATCTAGAAACAATACCCCATAATGACCAAGCAAAAACAGGTTTTTGAAATGTTTGAAAATGTAATATTAACCCCACACCAGAAATATCACATTTACATAACTCTAATCACATAACCACCAACGGCAGCAATTAGAGCCTTGAGTCTCCTTGGGTGTGACACTACAAGCTTGGTATACCTGTATTTGGGGAGTTTCTTCTCTTGGCAGATCCTCTCACGCTCTGTCATGTTGGATGGGGAACATCACAGCCCACACATTTTCACTTCTCTCCAGCAGTTAAATTGGGTTCAAGTCTAGGCTCTGGCTGGACCACTCAAGGACATTCACAGTCTTGTCCCAAAGCCACTCCTCTGTTCATCTTTCTCTCAGTCCTGACTAGTCTACACTGTGTTCTTGAGGACCTTCAATGCTGTAGACATTTTTGTTATCCTTCCCCAGATCTGTGCCTCAACACAATCCTGTCTAAGAGCTCTACGGGCAGTTCCTTCAACCTTGTGGCTTAGTTTTTGCTTTGGCCTGCACTGTTAACTTACATAGACAGTGGGACCTTATGTAGACAGGTTTGTGCCTTTCCAAATCATGACCAATCACATTAAAATTTTACCAAAGGTGGACTTAAGAATCAAGTTTTAGAAACATCTCAAGGATGATCATTGGAAACAGGATGCACTGGAGCTCAATTTTGTGTCATAGCAAAGGGACTGATCACTTATTTAAATGTGATATTTCCGTTTTTTAAATAACTTTGCAAAAAAATCAAAAAACCTGTTTTTGCTTGGTCATTATGAGGTACTGTCTGTAGATTGATGAGGGGAAAAAAATATTTAATCCACTTTAGAAAGAGGCTATGACGTAATAAAATGTGGAAAAAGTGAAGGGTTCTGAATATTTTTCGAATGCACTACATATGTATATTCCATTTCTATTAACCGTCCCCCATCTTACAATTCTACCTAGACCTTTTTGCCCTCTATTAATGTACACAGTCCCATTTTTATCGTTTGCTATTCTTTGCCTTCTTGCTTGGGCACACGGCTCTCTCCAATGTGCACTGACAGTGTAGCTCCAAGCTGTGGAGGTTGTCTGGTAGTCTGGTCTGTTGTGACAGCAGCAGAGACGGTGACAAACAATGATCTAATGTGTTCAGTCACACCAGGGCATGGTGTGGGGAAAGAGGCTGACAGACGGTCCCGTCTCTCACCTCCAGCCACGCTTTGAGAAACCAGGACTGACCTCACGTCCGTGCCGGCCGACAGACACAACGGGAGGTTGTGGCTGCTCTGCTCGGACCACAGCTTGTTTGTAAGTCATGGCCTCCTTTATCCCTGGTTCTAACACGCACACTTACGCTTGATCCTGTTCACATTCTGATTAATGTCCATACTTTAGACATGCGTAGACCAGCAGGAGACCAACCTAGAAGGTGCACAACCAAAATGGGGCACCTGAAGGGCCCCTTGGCCTTACCTGATTTGAGGGACAAAAATGTGTTTGTATAAATAGTTCATGCGGTATACAGTATATGTATATATTCTCTTTCATCTATTTCAAAGGGGGAATGACGCCTCTAACATTTACAAGACTGAATTAAAACAAAAACATGACTTCTCTTCCCTTACAGAACAAGACCAGAATAGTATTATCCAGTCCAAGGTGATTTAGGATGGGCGGATAGTACTGCCCGAGTGTCTGAAGCAAGAATGACGAGACTAATAAGTCAATGCAAACTGATAGATGGACCAGCAAGAAAGTTTCAAAGGGGAATATGTCCAGGCACAATTTTGGAGAAAAAAAAATACTAGCTGAAAACATTAACTGCAGGTATCTGCCGGTCATTTATGATTGTATTTAAGCGATCATAGTGCAGTAAAAATCTTACATACGGCCCCATTACTGTTATTAATTCAATAGGCTCAACCCCATAACTGTCCCAACAACACGTATCCCCCCAACTACACTGGAAAAATACAAAACAATGCAAACGAAGAAAATACACAACATGAATATGTTTCTTGCAGTCTTTGTAGGATTTTCTGTGTGTGTGCCTTGTGATGTGATCGTGATTAGATCTCACAAGAGTAAACCGACAAGACCGGGTCAAGATCAGGACAAACACATGCTAGGGGCATGTCTAACCAGACGTATAGGGAGAAACAGCTCAGTCGGCCACAGAGGTCAAGGGTCAAACAGATGACAGAATGTTTCCCTCAGAGACCAGTATTTACTGTGGACAGCTGTCAAACAGTCGTAGTTTATCTCACCCCAGGTTAACATACAGCATGCAGTGACTAATTCAGATATTCTGTTTTGTTCTTGGCCATGTTGACGATGCAAGGTCTCTTGTCCAGTTAATTAAGTTGGCCATGTTTTGCCTTGTCAGTCTAACTCACCTCCGAGCTAGCGTTACCATTTTAGTTTTTGAAGAGAAAATAACCCAGTGCCATAGGTGGTGGTAACCTTGACAACTGGACCCTGTTGTGGATTTTAGTGATTAACACCTGGTGAGGTTTGAACCATTATTAGTGGCTTATTGTGGCGGCTAAAGGGGCTTTTTAAGATCAGGCTGACATTCCAGCAAACATCCATCTGTTTGGGTCGAGCTGTAACTGGATCGCACACAGACTGCTTGTGAATTGTTAGCGACTGACGTGCCGGATGTGTTCTTAAAAACAAAACGAAGAGACAGGGCCTGAGGTACAGTCTCATCTCCCTATAGTTGAGCGGTTGCTTTATTTTAGACATTTAGAGTAGGTGAAAATACAGCAAAATAGCCCTAACATTGTACTGCCATATTTCACACAAAGTAACATCTGAAAATAGCGACAACAGCAACAGTTTCAATGAAATCAAGTTGACATGATCTGGGACAACAAAAAGAATAATGTTAAATAATTACTAAAACAGATATGTAAAGTGACTTTTTTTCTAGAAAGCACTTGTGGTTTTCAATAATCTTAGGAAAACCCCACACACGCTTCATGTTGTCAACCCTGGTTACAAAAGCAATATCAAAATGATTTCCTCAGTTCTGTCTGCTCCACTCCCATCATTTACCCATTTATTCAAATCCCTTTTCAGCATTTATTTTAGCACATTTCTAGTCTGACATATGGCAACAGGAAGTATCTTCAAAGAATAGCAACAGAAACAGTGTCCATTGTCCACTGAGCATTTGTCCCTTAAAAAAAGTTCCTTGTTCCCTCTTCCTGATTCCACTCCTCCGGCAGTTTCTCTAGAGAGTAATAGTCTCCACCAGACACACCCTTGTGTGTGTCCCTTAGGTTGTCATTTGGAACACGGTTCTTGCCCTGCAGGTTCAGAAGGTAGAATGTCCTTCCCCAGATTTGGACCACTCCTCTCCTCACTTCTTCCTGATGTTTCTTCTCCAGAGGAGAAGCCCCGGAAGGTCCTCCTCACCGGCCATCAGTCAAACAGCTAGATCAAAACAATGTAAACAGCTCCAAAATCTTGCACGCACAAAAAAAAATATCAAGCATCTGGTTTTCAATGCACAACGCATTTTTTTCTTCTTTTTTTGTCCTTTTTCCTCAGCAGTGCAAAAAAAAAAAACAGAGAATAATAGAGGATTTCTTTTTTTAGCAAATGTTTCTTTTAAACAATAAATAGACTTGCTCTGTCTGTCATATATTTCTGTGTATCGTCATACAGTGTATTGTGTGTATATATATGTGTGTGTGTTATTGATGGGTCACTACATGAGCACACAGCTCTTGGCCCGGTCCTTCCTCAGGGCGGGGGCAGGGTCCAGGTTATCAGTCCGACTAGGCAGGGGCGGCAGGGGCAACTGGGACACCCGTTTCAGGCCCCTGCGGGAGCTGCTGCGTTTCAGCTGAGGCTTGTGAGGCCGCCGCACTGACGCCAGCGTGGTGATGTGAAACACGTCCCGTACGCTGTTCTCCGACACCTTGGAGGTGCACTCCACGTAGGCCACCGCGCCTATCTGACGGGCCAGCCCACTTCCCTGAGGGACGCAGGGGGGAGAGGGTTAGAGACCATCATCATCAACAATCTCATGTCGAGAACAGTGTCAAAACTGTGTCTTCTTGAGCTACTGGGAGATAATACACCGTAGCACAGAACCAATGAGCTTATGGAACTGCATTGAGAGGCAAGGAGCCATAGTGGCAGAACTGCAACACTGAGATACTGCTGGTCTAAACATCACGTCTACGGAACAGAGATACCGCTGGTCTAAACATCACGTCTACGGAACAGAGATACCGCTGGTCTAAACATCACGTCTACGGAACAGAGATACCGCTGGTCTAAACATCACGTCTACGGAACAGAGATACCGCTGGTCTAAACATCATGTCTACAGAACAGAGGGGGACCAGCCCCACATCTAATGAATAATCCATGAGTCCCTCTGTCTCTCACATTTTCTCCCCTTCCTTTCACTCTCCTTTTCTCGCTCTTCCTTTCTGTCTCGCCATCTCTCTCTCCCCTTGTTCCCCTTTGCTTGGCTCTGCCAGGTGCTCTCCTCCTTCCTCCCAAGGCCGCTGTTACCAAAGGGGACACTGTGTGAAGGTCCAGTGTTACACTACTGACCCTCTGTTACTCTCTCATTAATGAGCATCCGGATCATATCAGGATTAAGTGTGTTTTCTTGTTTTGCTTTGGTCTGTACCCAGAGCCATACGAGGGACAGCCCGGGACTAAAACACTGACAAATGAAGAGGCAGTGCCGTATCCTCTCAGAGGACAACATGCAGTCACACACAGAGGGGGCCTTTCATAGCTACAGGACTGGTGTGATCTTATCAAGGCCCACTCCACGCGGAGTCACGCGGATGACAGGAAAATGATCAATAAAAGTCTCTATTAGGTTTACTTCAGAGAGAGAAAGCGAGCTAGGCAGGTTGAGAGGGAGAGAAAGTGAGAGATGGGAGAAAGAAGGGGAAGGGAGAGAGAAAGGTTGAGAGAGATAGACAGAGAAAGAGAGAGAGCTAGAGAAAGGTTGAGAGAGAGGAAGTGAGGGGAAGAGATGGGTCTGACAAGCACCTAAGCTCTATCAGATTGTGGGCAGATTAGTGTGACATGGGTGGGTTCAGTGTGTGGTCAGCTCGTCTGACTCCTCATCTTTGAAATCAAAATTCCCCTTAAAATCAACAACAGGACAACCTATCTAGGGGATATTGGATTAAATCAGCGGAAGTTGTTTGCCTGGAGCCTGTCTGACATGTCTGTGTGACCTTATACAGGCTGGAACTGCACGGTGGCTGACCGGGACCAAAGTTGTGTATGACAAAGAAAAAGAACAGCATTAACATGAGCCTCTGAAACACTGTCCTTGGGCATTTTTCATGAGCTCAATATGTTGCTATCCCATTCTACGTTTTGTTTGTCTAGGATATTTACCTTTTTTTTTTTTCCCCGTGTAATATTTTCTTTCGGGGGGGGGGGTTGGGCTGGGTTTGGTTACTGCCCCTCGGCCAGCTTACAGCCAGGCATGGAAAAGGGCTTCTTTGTTACCGGGGCTTTTGTGTGTGCGGGGTGAAACAGCTTTTGTGTGGGTGTGTGTGTGTGTGTGTGGGTGTGTGTGTGTGTGGGGGGGGGGGTTCTGACATCCCCACTGTGTGGATGTCTGACACGGAAGAGCACAAAATGAACACGAAAAAAGCTGATTAAAATTTGCGGATTTACAGACTCGTTTATCACTCCTCCCTCATTCTCTTCGCCCCCCCCCCCCACACACACACACACACACCCCACACACACACACATATTTCCCTGGCTTAGAGAACATGGAAGTGGGCGATAAAAGGCTTCACTCGTTAATCAAAGTCTGTTTTGTATTTATTCTGCCTTTTCTAAATCCCTAAATCTGCATGAATATTTCACCTTAGGGTAATGTGTGTCCCGACCCCAGAGACATAAACCCAATACATCCTACACCCCAGCCACCCCTTTTACCCCCTTTACAATAAACAACCTCTACAACCTCTGTCAGCATATTACAGTGGGAATGCCGACCGGTGCAAAATTGTCTGGTTCAGTGTGTTTCGGTGTGATGTGTGCTTTACGTGCTGGGTGAGTCCGGTAGCCAACATTAGGTGCTGTGGGTGTTGTGGGTGGTGTGGGTGCTGT
>JACXGI010013595.1:0-20634 GCA_016801175.1 Esox masquinongy | reverse complement strand
AGTGGAAGAGTGGGAGGGACAGTGGAAGAGTGGGAGGGACAGTGGAAGAGTGGGAGGGGACAGTGGAAGAGTGGGAGGGACAGTGGAAGAGTGGGAGGGACAGTGGAAGAGTGGGAGGGGACAGTGGAAGAGGATGGGAGGGGCTTATGGGAGGGGCATGGTCAGAGGATGAGAATAAAAAAAGTCACAGGGCTTGAGATTTTGTTTACCTGAGTTAAACCACACACACACACACACACACACACACAGGCACACGCACAGGCACGCGCACAGGCACGCGCACAGGCACGCGCACAGGCACGCGCACAACACACCTTCTCATCTGCGATCCTGAAGTTCTGGTAGTAGACATGTCTCCTCTGTCCTCCCCAGTCCATCAGATCGATCTTCACCAAGTTCTCACCTCAAACAGAACCACATTAAACAGGAACATCATTGGACCAGTTTACTGTGTGAGTCTGTGCTTACAACCAACCGAGAGGCTTGAAACCGGGAGACTCAGCATCTGTGTGTTCACTTCCTGAACCTTCCTCCTGCTGCTGGTGGTCACGGGCCAGGGGCTTTACAGGAAGTGATCTCAAACTAAATTAACGTGTCACCTCCTAGAACCAGGAAGTGAATGAGTTCTGGTACTGCATGTTTCAGCGGTCTCGTAGAGAGCTGATGTGGGATCAGTTCTTCCACCAGCCTACGCAGTGCCACTCCTTCCCAGGTAAACGGCTGATCTGATCCCACATCAGCACTCGTACTCTGAGAGCACCAGGTCTTACCGTCCTTCACCAGAGAGCGGATGTGTTCGTTGCCGAGCCAGAACTCATCGTTCCACAGCTTGAAATCTCCGAATCCGTCTCTGTAATCCACCCAGTCCCTGTGGAGGACAGTCACTGATTCAATACCTGGACGCTGATGTGATGACCGACTGGCCAACCGCATGATCTAAATGCAGAAATCTATTGAACATTCAGATACGATTCAGGTGTTGCATTATAATTATTTTCATGTGTTTTGACACTCAGGCATGTAACTGTTGCCTTCTTCGGCACAAGGCAAGGCTGCCTAAGACCGCTGGCGTGCAGCAGAACCTCACCAGCCTCTGACTCACACACACCTGTTGAAGTCCACCCTGCCGTGTCTCCGCCTCTGTAGAACGGTCCAACCCCCTCCGTCCTCCATGTCACAGAAGGCCAGGACTGGCTCCTGGTCCACTCTGGGTCTGATCCGGTAAAACCCGGAGCCTGGCCTCAGCCTCTCAAACAGCTCAGAGCAGTCTGGAGGAGTAAGAATCGTGTGTTGTATATCAACGGGGGGAAGAGGAAGATGTCTGAGGTAGATAATGAACTCCTCTGGCTAGTCAGCAGTATTATTGAAAATGCTGATTTTAAAGGTGCACTCTAGTCACATGCGCACACCATTGACATTGACAAACTTTTACAAAAAACACTGCTGAATGTACAGCTTTTTCTCTTTCTCTCTCTCTCTGTTTCAATAGGACAGAATCAGTTGTCACTCCAATTTTCTCTTTTAAACGAATTATTTATTTGGAAAGTGTGACTTTTTTTTAGCTGGAAGGAGATTTCAGATGGATGAGTGTGTGACCAGAGTGGCTCTTTATCCAGGGAGAAAAATAGTGGAGGAAGGAATCTCTGACCTCTGTCATGCACAGTGAGGCTTCCTGCTGGAGGGAGAGTATCTAGAACTCCTGTCTTGAAGCTCTCTGTTAGGTTGGTGCTGGAGTGTTAGGATAGAGAAGGTGATTACTGATTGATCCATTGATTGATTCACTACTTGACCAAACTATAGGCTGGCTTTAAATATCACATTCTCCCAGGAAGATATACTGGTGAGAGTTAGGGCCAGAACCTATCATTTACTTGTATTTGTCATTTTATTCTTAGTAACAGCCATGTGGGTTAACTGTCTTGTTCAGGGGTAGTTACTCAAAAGTCGCCCCAGGATAAAATCATGGAAACAGGACCAAACGGCGTTCGTTTATCGCATTAGCAATGTACCAACAACTACAGGGCCTGTAGAGTAACAAGAAGTGTTGTAGAAAGACAAAACCATTCAGAAGGTACAGAGCGTTATGGGTAGTGTGGCACATAGTGATATACTGTACCTGGATTGCGGAAGATGGATATAACTGTGCGTCTTCAGGTGTGTGAGCTGCCACGCCCCAATCAGCAGTTTGTTCTCCAAAATGCGAACATCACGTCTCAACTCCTCCAGTTCCAGAACACACGGGTCTGACACCTTGGAGGGGAGACGTCAGTTAATCAATGAATACGCCAAGCAACGAAGTAAGCAAGCAATTAATCATCCACAAAACTAAACATTATATCGGTTTCTCGATCCGTAAACAGAGGCTTTCCTAGGAGGATAAAGTTTGGGCCGAATTTTCTCGACAGTGATGCGTAGGATACTTACTGACAGGTGAGGTGAAGCCAAGGTTTGGCACAACACCAGAGCCAGCAGAAGGACCAGAGATGTCATCTTCAATTAGAAATGTAGAGGAAGACAGACTCATGAAGAACATTGAAGAATATCTCTGATAATTGACCCCTGTACCGTATATATATATATATCAAGAGGGCTGTTCACATTTACATTTTAGTGATTTCGCTAGAACAACTTATTTTAATGACCTTTTATTTCAAGCGTAGGCCTATTTCACAATAGCAATACGTTTTTGGTGCAGTACATCCTAAAAAATAAGAACAAATGGTTCCTGGGAGATCCTAGCACATCTTCAAACTAACTGTGGAAAATTATTCTTCGAGCACTTTAAATAGTTAAAATCCTTACTGTAGGTTCATAAAAAGTAACGCGGGTATTCGGTTTCATTAAATAGAATGAGTTACCTGAAAAATACCGGTATAGTGATGTTTTTCGCATATTAACATATCGATTACATAGATATGACAACATAGCCTACCTTAATTTCAAGAGTGTTTCTTCTGTTGATCCAAGGAAAGTATGTTGTAAGTCCAGTGTGTTCTAGTACGTGCCCATTTTATTAGTGTGATTTATTATCCCTTGACGGGATCGCCCGGTTCCGCATGTTCTATGTTAGACAACGATGGAGTTCCCGCTAATTCAGGTCTAAGAACAGTTGGGATTTTGACGCCCTGCTGGTCATGATGGGAAACTGGTATGGAAAAACTGATCCTGAATCTGTGCCTTCGCCGACCACCTGTGACTACGGTCAATTCTCGGCGGAGATGTGGGCTTATCCCAAATGACAGCCCATTTTGTTTTACTCATCCCCAATACGTTTAACCCGAATCAAACCCATTGCATTATGTAGGGAGTAGGGGGGGAAATAGGACGCAGGTTGTTAGACGAAACATTCTTCAAATACCACTTTATTCTGTCTAGTATAGCCTACTTTGTCTTTATATACCGTTGTAGTCTACGTCATGATTTATCTACATTTTAAACAGACGAGTTCAGACACTGTTGGCTTTTTAGATTGAACTTTTATTCCTGATTTAACATTTTGTATGTGATTTGTGATTTCTTCCCAGAAGAAGGGTTTCATTCCCATTATTGATTCCAGATGTATTTCTAAAATGCTTTTACGTGAGCAGCTGAGGACGTTTTCAACGTCAAATATTGACACACATTCACATCAAAACTTACGTTAATAACCTGAAAACGCTAATAGCATTTTTTCTAAAATGACTTAAATCAACCAACACGTGGATGAGCAAACAAGCTCTCCTTTCATTGACCTGCAGATGAATAGGCAGCGGACGGAGAAGAGTTGAGTGTTGCAGACTGAACACCGTTCGCTTCAGGAAGTTGAAAACTTGCAACGTTTGCAGAACGGAGGAGGAATACGATGGGGAAAAAATACATCGTTCAACCTTTGAACTGTCTTCGCAGTCACAAGACCTAGGCTGTTTTAAATCACTGTCCTGTAGGCTATCAAACCGGTGCAGGCCGCTATGAGGCGGTCATAAAGGAATTCGTTTGGTTTAAACGGTTGGGGGGACGAAAGAGGGAAAGAAAACTAACGGGAAAACAAAGGAAGAGATAAAAAGGAGCGTCACCGCAGCCCTCTATATGCTGCCGAGCGTCATTTGGTTTGTAATAATTTTAGCGATAACTTTCCAACTGTTTGTTGTGAACTTTGTTTTTCTCAGACAAGCTCATCCATCCTACTTAATGTTAATCCGAGAGCTGAATTGACGCTAAACAGTCTGTGGAACTTATTCTGTTCTGCAGAGATGTTTTAGTGTGTTTTCTTGGTTCTGATTTAACTAAACCGGGACAAAAACGTCCTCAAACTAGTTAAACCAGGGAGACTAATGCAATCAACTTTGGTGTCCTCATTTAGATAATAAATGCTTCTGTCGCTCTACTATACTGTAAGGTTGTGGTAAAAGTCCTAATTTTGGCACGGTCTGCTTCCTTGGCCATACTTTGTGACCAGCAGAGGTACTGGCAATTGGATTGCCCAGACAATGGTCCACTGGACTCTGGTCGAAAGAAGTGTACTGTCTCGGGAACAGGGTACCATTTGGTGACCATGGTTTCTGTTAAAAACAGTCTGTGTTCCAAATCGCATTCTGTTAGGGCTGCCTAACCCTTTTTCTGGAGACAGACCATCCTGTAGGTCTTCTCTCCAACCGCTATTGAGATTAACCTGATTGAGTGTTTCATCCTGGACATTTTTAGAATCGGGTGTACTAAATTAAGGTTAGTGAGAACCTTCAGGTAAGCAACTTCGGGGCGAGTTTGCCGAAATTCTTCTGGGTTTTGTTTCAACCTTCTAGTTAATTGACATAACCTGGTGTCTCAATTAGTCACTGATGAACGAGAGGACTACAAGGGTTGTGAATCCTGACTCTTGGTATTCCACTAGGTGCAGGGTGCCATTTACAAAGTATTCAGTGACTGACTTAAAATGTCACCAAAGCCACTGGTAAATCTAAAATCTGAATAACGTATTAGAAGCAGCCAAAAGGAATGTTCCAGTTTATTTGTTTTTAACTAACATTTTTAATCGTTTCTTTTTGTGGTGCAAAATTATAATTATTTAGCTAATGCCTGGACACCTTTCCTGTCTCAGACTGCCTGTCATGTGTTGACTTGTTCTCTATGACAGGAAAGGGGAGAAAAACGAAGCCAGATCATCATGTCATCTGTTCATTTCAGTCCAGGGTCGGATTCCAAAGAAGTTAATGGGTGAGTTAACAGCACACTAAACTGACTGTCAGTCATAACTGTTTTATTGAGTAACAACTGTAGTAACCGGGGTTTACGGTGTTGCCCCACTGTGATGACATTTTAACTTGCTTATGCTATTAAACATTTTACCATTTGTGTGGTGTTCAGTGGGAGATTTCTCTAACATAACCTTAATATTCACCAAGCCAAAATTGGTAACCTTATTTCTAACTATAACAAATGTTCTGTTGAGAGAACAGTGCTCAAGTCTTGAAAAAGCCTTTGAGGTTTTTGATGGTGTGGTTGTAGTCTTCAGTTATTTCTGCTTGTTGTAAAAAATGTCTGTATAACACAGCATGAAATTTAAAAGGCTTTGAAAGTAAAGCTCACAACACCCAATGCTTTGTTTGTTTTACGGAGATGCACTTGTTTTTGTTACACATCTTTGGAAAAGATCTGTAACTTTACATTTTATTGAAGAAACATTCTGAAGTATTTTGTAATTCATATTGGTTGATATCCCCTGGTTCTACACTGGGAACCCAATAAATAAACATTCTGCTCTGTGGCCTGTTTCTAAAGTTCCCCACTCCATTTATGTAATAGATCCTTTGTAATGAAGGTGAGCCAGGTGGCCATTGCTTGATATAGCAATCAGACCGATTGGCATTCATTTACTGTACAATAGAATGGGTGAAAAGTGACTTCATTGACTTTGGGAGGTATGACTGTCAGTGGAAGAAGCACCAGTTACATTCTCATAAATGTCTGCCCACTGTCTTTTCATGGAAGACTGTCTCAGGTTTACCGAGTTGTTCCACAAAAACCCAGTTGTGGTGGCAGTGTTTTGGCAAAAGCTTGTTAATGGGAGAGGTCAATGGGGAATGGCGAGAATTGTTCAAGTTAGCCCGATCCTAGATCTGGGTACCTACTAAACTGCAGTGTGGTTTATATTGTTTTATGTCCTGTGCATTTGAAAAGACTCAAAGTATAAGTCAACCTGTAATCCATTTCAGGCTTAAATCACCTACTGTATCAGATGTGATTTAAGGTTCCAGATTTTACTTGTCTGGTCTCAACACGTGGTGGTTATTGGCAGCCCTGCATTAATTCTTCATGCCTTTTATATTACCCGTTGGTCAACAATGACTTAAAGAAATGCCGAGCAGTGGAGTGTTCCTGCCGAGCAGTGGAAGGGTGATGTCGATGAGTGGTCAGTGCAGGATGGAGGGGTGTTGTGTTAACTGACATCCTCTCTGCTGATGTCAGCAGCTTGTTCCTGTGTTTCCCGGTTTGATCATGTATCAGCTGTTTCTGATAGACCTTGTTTCAAGGCCTGATGGAGATGTAGAGATGTAGCTTCCATTCTGTATGAGCTGGCTGGTGCACAACATTAAATGGCCCATCTTGTAAATTCTACAGAGGTTTCACACGTCTGTTTTAACGCTCAGCTGGAACACCTGCTTCAGTTGAAGTGTTTGATTACCTGACCAGTTGAGTCAGTTTGAGCTTTAAACTAAACTAGTAAATCGGAGTAGAGCAACGATATTCATGTCTTACCAGGGCCGGCTCCAGGCATAAGCGACATGAGCGGTTGCTTAGGGCCCCAACTGCTAGGGAGGCCTCCAACTGCTAGGGAGCCCCGACCAATAGGGGAGAGGGGGCCCCAAAATGAAATTTTGCTTAGGGCCCCCAAAAGGCTAGAGCTGGCACTGTATCTTACCCTTCGTATTCCAGAGCCTGCTGGTTTTCTGTTTATTGCACTCACCTGGTGTCCCAGGTCTGATTTAGATGGTTGCAAAGAAAAGAATGGAATTGGCTTCAAGGTCCAGATTTGAATACGCCTGGTGTAGAGGTTCTGGAAACAATGTCAAGAAAATCCATACTTTTCAGTCCTGTCCCAGGAACCCTCAGCCATCTCACTATTTCGGTGCAGCCTTTAACAAGCTCTCTTTCATCAAGCAGTCAAGGGCTTTAATTAGTTGATAATGTGTTTCAGCTGTGCTACAGATACATCTAATACAGGGAACTTCCCCAAGACTGGATTAAGAGAACCTGTAATATAAATATGTGCTCTTTAGGGATAGTCTAACTTAAATACCTCATGAGCTTAGTTCAAAATTATTTCCGATCAGAATGCAAAGTTTAGGCAGGTTTTACTCCGATGTTTGAAAACAGTCAATGAAAAACAACACTAGGCTGTAACGTCAATCTAGCTGAAATTAAATACAGCTCTGGAAAAAATTGAGACCACTGCACCTTTTTCTTTCCTTTCCAAAAAAGTCGAAAAGGAAGGTTTTGAGTGAGGAACAGAAGGGTTAAAATTGAGACCACTGCAAACTGAACGCTTCTGTTCCTCACTCAAAACTTTCCTTTTCAACTTTTTTTTTTAGAAAGGAAAGAAAAAGGTGCAGTGGTCTCTTAATTTTTTCCGGAGCTGTACAACCCCATGAAAGGTCAGGTCATTATAGGCAGATCTTTCTCTATACATGTAAATGTGTTCTTAGTATCCTTACCTGGTAAAATAACTGTTAAAACTAACTGGGGAAAATGCTTTTGTTTTATTGTCATCCACATTTCTCCATAACTTCAATTCATGTAAACTATGCAAGACTGTAGAAACACGGCTTTACTAGGTGTCTGTCTGCCTGTAGTGTTGAGAAGGTTGATAAGCTGGAAGAGGCTACAGTGGAAATAGATGATGGGAAGGATGAGCGTGTTGGACCTGACACCATGTACCAGTAAGTACACACACATGCCCATGTCGGACCTAATGACATCACAAGTTTTACCATCAATATACTGTACATTGAGTGGCTGCTTTGAGCTTTTGATCGTTAGTTGGTCTCCTCCCCTTTCTACAGACTTATTCGGAAGAAGATCGCTCCTTTTGTCATGTCCTTTGGATTCCGGTAAGCCCCCTCTGCTGCTGATGGGGATTTCTCTCAGTTCATTGCATAGCAAGTCAAACAACTATAATTTAACAGGTAAAATGGGCTCTCGTGTCCCCTGAGTAACAGGCAGTTACATCCTGGTTGTGGCATTTTGTCCCTGGGGGGTCCCGCAGAGGGTCCTGTGAATTAGATCATTATACTCCCCCAGAGGTTTTTAGGTTTACCTAAGTATTTTCAATGGAAGAACTGAAGCATTTTTAATTGTTTCCAACGGTAGCTTTGTTTGGACTGTGTAATGTGGTTTATTCTGATTGGATGATTTTGGTCCTGAGGTTAGCGGAACAGGGTTGTGTAGTGTGGTTTATTCTGACTGGATGATTCTTATCTTTGCTCTTGGATATGGTAATACGACACAGTCTCCCTGTATTCTGCCTGTCTCTTTATTTAGTATTATTAGTGGTAATTTGTCTAATCCTGTATTCTGCCTGTCTCTTTATTTAGTATTATTAGTGGTAATTTGTCTAATCCTGTATTCTGCCTGTCTATTTAGTGTTATTAGTGGTAATTTGTCTAATCCTGTATTCTGCCTGTCTCTTTATTTAGTGTTATTAGTGGTAATTTGTCTGATCCTGGTTTCTGCCTGTCTCTTTATTTAGTGTTATTAGTGGTAATTTGTCTGATCCTGGTTTCTGCCTGCCTCTTTATTTAGTATAATTAGTGGTAATTTGTCTGATCCTGGTTTCTGTCTTTGTGTTGCAGGATCTTCGGTGTGGTGCTTATCATTGTGGATGTGGTGCTGGTGATAGTGGACTTGTCTCTGCCATCCCGGAGCAGAGGGGTGGGGGAGGCTCTCGAAACGGTCTCCCTCCTCATCGCTCTCTTCTTCCTTGCTGATGTATTGCTGCGGGTCTATGTAGAGGGGTGAGAGGCAGCCTGTTCTCAGAGCACATGAACGTAAAAGAGGACGAGACAGAAAGTCTGACAAAGTGAAAGTGAGAGACGGAGAGTTTTTGAGACATACTGAGACGGAGAGAGCGGGATTGTGATTCAGCCGTGGTGGTCTGCTTCGCTTCCTGATTATATGCTGATGAACAGGAAGTGATACACAGGAAGTGGTTTGCCCTTATTTGGACAGCAGGCCCTCCTGGAACACACTGATAAGTTCAACTCTGTCCCAAGTACTACACTGCTAATTGATGTTAAAAAAAAACTTGATTATTTAACCGGCTGCCAAGGCAAAACACTATGGGGTATGGAGTTTGGATGAGTCTGTCTGCTTGTGTAATCTATGTGTTTGTGTGTCTTATGTCTTTTTGGTTGTGTGTGATTAGGTTCAAGGTGTATTTCAGCTCCCGACTGAACAGTATAGATGCCTGTATAGTTATAATCACCCTGGGCGTCACCATGATCTACACCTTCTCTGACCTGAACGGCCCCAGCCTCATACCCAGGTACCCTGTTGCCCCGGGCCAGGTAACCAGTTGCCACAGCCTGGTACCCAGACTGGCAGGGACTAGAATACCAGAATTCCCTGTTATCTAACCCTTATTCCAACCCTATCCAACACTGACCTTAATACTGTACGTTTATGTTTGGCCCTTGAAGTCTGAAAGTAACCCTAATTCTAAACCCACTGGTCAGTTTTATCCCAACTCCTAACCCGGAAACAGCCTTTTTCATAGGGAATAACCAACGTCATTCTTGCTCTTCTCAGGGTCGTAACGTTCCTGCGTTTTCTGAGGATTATAATCTTGGTCAGGATCTTCAGATTAGCCTCTCAGAAGAAGGAGCTGGAGAAGGTCACCAGGAGGATGGTGAGGTCATGTCCATGGCAACACAGTGATTGTCATTCTTGGTGGAACTGGATTTTGAACCATATGATGGCTGATTCCAAGGAGTTACAAATTAATGGGACTCATTCTTTATGATGGCTGATTCCAAGGAGTTAGATATTAATGGGACTCATTCATTATGATGGCTGATTCCAAGGAGTTACAAATAAATGGGACTCATTCATTATGATGGCTGATTCCAAGGAGTTAGATATTAATGGGACTCATTCATTATGATGGCTGATTCCAAGGAGTTACAAATTAATGGGACTCATTCATTATAAGTAAAGAGTATACAATTCCATAAAGAATCAAAGATAGCACTTTTCCAGAGATTTGTGGTGCCCAGAGCAAGGATGCATGCCGAGAGGCTGAGGAAATTACAAGAAGGGTTTCTCTATCTATTTCTGTTATAAACCAACATGAGGATTTGAGGGACGTTTTTCGATTAAGGGAGATTTTAACAACCATTATCTATGTCTTCTTGGCACCACCTGGTGGTGTCTTTTAAACATCTACCAAGCCAAAACAACTGATACATTACATTTGATCTGGGACACAGAAACCGAGAGATGTGTGTAAATGGAGCAGCAGCCACACCGTTTTAAAATGATGATATACAATAAGGCACAATCATGTTATAGGATTTGTATGGTACATAGGAGGTGCATATACATGGATATCCTACTCATCTGTTAATGGATAGTAAATAACCATAAAATAGAAAAAAAAAATCCTTCATTCTCTAAAAAAAACATAACATCTGAGGGTGTTACTCCATCCTCCACATTTCTGCCCATCACCCTTGGGATTTAATCAGGCGACCTTCTGGTTTCTGTCATAATTTGAGGGGTAATAATCCCATTTAATTAAATTCTTAAACACAGGACATTGTGAGCCTCCTTTAACTCAGTTTGGAAGAGAAAATAAATTATTGGGACTGACCACTTATCAACACAGACTATGCCTATCAAATACCAATGTTTTGTTTTAAGTGATCTTGATGTGGATTTTAATCATTGTTTCTGTGGTCTAAAATGACTTGTGAGCTTTAATCCTTGACCTCTGTGCATGGCAGGTTTCTGAAAACAAACGTCGCTATCAGAAGGATGGCTTTGACCTTGACCTCACCTATGTCACAGGTGAGACCATGTGTGACTGGAACGGCCCACACCCTTTGACCCTACGTATGTCAGAGGTGAGACTAAAGACACGCCTACCTAACTCTGACCTCCTCCTGCTTCAGATCGCGTCATTGCCATGTCTTTCCCTTCCTCTGGGAAACAAGCCCTCTACCGGAACCCAATCAGGGTAAGAGACACACACGCCACACCGTGAGGCACACACGCCACACCGTGAGGCACACACGCCACACCGTGAGGCACACACGCCACACCGTGAGGCACACACGCCACACCGTGACCCCTAAATGTCCGTAACACACCGTCTCTCTCTGCTGCTCTCAGGAGGTTGCTAGGTTCCTAGACACCAAACATGAAGACCACTACAAAGTGTTCAACCTCTGCAGTAAGTGAACACATCCCCCTCTGCTGCCAAGTAGGCAGAGCCGTGTGGAAAACATCCAGCCTATTCTGTTATTACACAACATATTCAGGCCTGTAATTACAAGGTGTCCATGTGTATGATGATTGTTTTACCTCCAGGTGAGAAAGGATACGACCCCCAGTTCTTCCACTACAGAGTAGAGCGGGTGTTTATCGACGACCACAACGTACCCTCTTTAGAGTGAGTTGTGGGGGGGGGGTTTATAGTGATTAGAGCGGCTTGTTTCCTGTCGGTGCATGTTTTTTTTTTTTTTGGCAATGTTTTCTAGAATTTGTCCAAATTAAGAGTTTTATTTTAAGTGTTTGTCCGGGATGTGTTCATCTCCCAAAGTGGAACAACAGAATGTGTGGTGCTCAGTGTTTCAGGAGGAAGGATAATGACTTTGTTTCCTCAGCGTTACCCCACATGTTCCTTCCTCTTCTGCCACTGTTTAACATGCCTGCTCTTCATCTCAGGGACATGCTGAAGTACACAGCCAGTGTGAGGGAGTGGATGGCAGCCGACCCCAGAAATGTCATTGCTATACACTGTAAAGGAGGAAAAGGTGACTATATATACCCTGTAAAGGAGGAAAAGGTGACCATATATACTCTGTAAAGGAGACTTATGCCCTCTGCTGGTGATATACTGTAGGTGCAGCCAGCATATGAAGTTGTAATCATCCCTAATGTGGATGAGGGTGGATGATGGTTGTGCGCTCCCACAGGTCGTACAGGGACCCTGGTGTGTACCTGGCTCATTGACAGTGACCAGTTTGAGAGTGCTCAGGTAGGACAACTACCAGGTTCAGGTATTATGTCACTAAAAAAACACATTTTTCTGAATAACTCAACACCTCTTCTTGGGACTAACCCTGTTACTGAGACCTACTGGAGAGCTTGTTCCAGGGACTAACCCTGATACTGAGACCTACTGGAGAGCTTGCTCCAGGGACTAACCCTGTTACTGAGATCTACTGGAGAGCTTGTTCCAGGGACTAACCCTGATACTGAGACCTACTGGAGAGCTTGCTCCAGGGACTAACCCTGTTACTGAGATCTACTGGAGAGCTTGTTCCAGGGACTAACCCTGTTACTGAGACCTACTGGACAGCTTGTTCCAGGGACTAATGGTGCTACAATGACAGTTTCTCTTTAATGTCCCGCAGGACAGCCTGGACTACTTTGGAGAGCGGAGAACTGACAAAAGCCGCAGTTCTAAGTTCCAGGGAGTTGAGACCCCATCTCAGGTACTCAGATGTTACCTTTACTACTAGACCACGTTCGGTAGTATAACTTCACTCCTGTGACAGGCTGGTTTGGTGTGTTACCTAGCCCAGCCTCGGTTTAGCCTTCTCGCTCAATGTCTGTCTGTGTCTCTGTTCGTAGAGCAGGTACACCAATGTGTGTCTGTGTGTCTGTGTGTGTGTGTGTGTGTGTGTGTGTGTGTGTGTGTGTGTGTGTGTGTGTGTGTGTGTGTGTGTGTGTGTGTGTGTTTTACAGAGCAGGTATGTGGGTTACTATGAAGTGATGAAGACTAAGTTCAATAGACAACTTCCTCCAGAACGGAGCCTGAAGATCAAGAGCATCCGCATCCACTCCATAGCAGGTTTTGATTGAATATTCATTCTCTACAATAAAATCAATTTGTAGCAAGTCATATTTGTAGGGGCATCAGGGTAACCTAATGGTCTACGGCGTTGGGCCAGTAAGTGAGAGGTCACTGGTTCTAATCCCTGAGCTGCCAAGGAGGCAATATGTTGTTCTGTCCTTAAGCCAAATGGTAAACCTGATTGTTTCCTGGTTGTTTCTGGACATAAGGATGTGTTCTACTTCAAACTATATAAAGATTGAATATCTTTTATAGCTTTAATAGCATCCTAGTAGTACAAGGCATCATATTGAACAGAAAAAACTAAATCCCAGAAGGCTCCTTTCTATTGTCGCCCACTTTAAGTTGCTATAGTTACAACGTGTGCGTGTGTGTTAAAGGTGTGGGTAAAGGAAATGGCAGCGACTTGAAGGTGAAGATCATTGTGAGGAAGGAGCTGGTCTTCCAGTGTGTCTGTGCCAAACAACAGAACTGCACGGTAAGGAGTCATCCATAGCTCACTGGGTAGGGCCATAACGCCTACAATGCCAGGGTTGTGGATTTGATTGCCACAGGGGACCTGTACAGAACACAGAGTTAGGTCTGGAAATATTTGGACACTGACACAATTTTAATAATTTTGGCTCTGTACGCCACCACAATGGATTTGAAATTAAACAACCGAGATGCAATTGAAGTGCAGACTTTCAGCTTTAATTCAAGGGATTGAACAAAAATATTGTATGAAACGTTTAGGAATTGCAACCATTTTCATACACAGTCCCCTTATTTCAGGGGCTGAAATGTAATTCTACAAATTAACACAATCAAATAAAATTTTCATTTTTAAAACTTTGAGAATCCTTTGCCGACAATGTCTGCTTGAAGTTTGGAACCCATGGATGTCAAGAAATGCTGGGTTTCCTCCTTTGTGATGCTTTGCCAGGTCTTTACTTTAGCTGTCTTCAGTTGTTTGTGGGTCTTTCTGCCTTAAGTTGTCTTCAGCAAGTGAAATGCATGCTCGATTGGGTTGAGATCAGGTGATTCACTCGGCCATTGCAGAATATTCCACTTCTTTGCCTTAAACTCCTGGGTTGCATCGCAGTATGTTTTGGGTCATTGTCCATCTGTAAAGTGCCGTCCAATCAACTTCATTGAATTTGGCTTGAATCTGAGCAGGCAATATATCCCTATACACTTCAGAATTCATCCAGCTGCTTCTGTCTTCTGTCACATCATGTGGGGGTGACAGAAGACAGAAGCACTAGTGACCCAGTGCCATTGGAAGCCATGCATGTCCATGCCATCACACTGCCTCCACCATGTTTTACAGATGATGTAGTATGCTTCGGATCATGAGCCTTTCCAAGCCTTCTCTATACTTTTTTCTTCCCATCATTCTGGTACAGGTTGATCTTAGTTTCATCTGTCCAAAGAATGCTGTCCCAGAACTGGCCTGGCTTCTTTGGATGTTTTTTGGCAAAGTCTTATCTGGCCTTTCTATTCTTGAGGCTTATGAATGGTTTGCACCTTGTGGTGAACCCTCTGTATTTGCTCTCGTGAAGTCTTCTCTTTGTGGTAGACTTGGATAATGATATGCCTACCTCTTGGAGAGTGTTCTTCGCTTGGTTGGATGTTATATGACGTAGTAAATGCTTGATGTTTAATTTGGTTGATTGATCTGTCCCAGGTGTTAATTGATTGATCTGTCCCAGGTGTTTCCTGATGCGGGGACCAATGCAGTGGTGATCAGCCTTCAGGAGGGGCCTGTTGTCAACGGCGACGTCAAGGTCATGTTTGAGTCCTCTGCTGTGAGTGCTGGGTGTAATGTAACACTGGTACACGCATTCAGGGGGACGGCGGCTTTAATGTAACACTGGTACACGCGTTCAGGGGGACGGCGGCTTTAATGTAACACTGGTACACGCGTTCAGGTGGACGGTGGCTTTAATGTAACACTGGTACACAGGTTCAGGGGGACGGTGGCTTCAATGTAACACTGGTACACGCGTTCAGGGGGAAGATTTGGGATGTAACAACTAACTAGCTTGTATTGTTTGACATTGCACATGAAATGGAACTTTCTGCTAAGAGGAAATGTTTTTAAAAGGCATGTAACACTAGTGCTAAAAACAGAATTAGCCATTTTTGTTCTGAATATTGTCTGCTAAAAACATTTTCAATCTCTCTGACGCCAGGGTCTACCTAAAGGGTATGAAGACTGTCCCTTCTACTTCTGGTTCAACACCTCCTTCATAGAAAACAACAAGTATGTATGTCAGTCAGCTCTGGGCCCCAGTTAACAAATGACTCGGGAGATTTTTGCATTTTCTCCCAACTTGCATTCAGGTGTTAAAATGTGTTCATCTGTCTGTTTTCTTCTCCCAGACTATTCCTGTCTAGAGAAGAATTGGACAACCCCCACAAGTCCAAGACCTGGGATCTCTACAAGGAGGACTTTGGAGTCACTCTGTCCTTCACAGATCCATGACCGCCTTCTCCACTTTGACCCCTAGAATCATCCCACTACTTTCGAACCCCATTGAGAAGTAAGGCACTGGATAAGGATTTGGGTGACATTTGGGATGTATGCCTTCTTTGAACTCTGACCTTTATCTGAGAGGCCTTTTTTGAGAGGTTGAAGGGTCTGCACTTCCTGATCCTCATCTATTCTACTGCCTGCCATCCCTGACCAAGCCCCAATCATCTGTTCGTCCTCCTGAAGTGACCACTTGTTCAGGCATTTTGGAAAAAGAAAATACTGTTGTAAAACATACTATAAAAACTCTGAGTAGTTCATGCTTTTACCAATCTTATGTGGGAAATGGTGAACAACAACGCTTCAGGAGAATGGAGGTCTTATTGGGACCAGCCCGATGTCTGTTTGCACTGAGATATGGAGACACTCCTGTTGTTGATGTTCTGTGTTTTCTCATTTTCTGTTACTTGTTTTTTTTTATTTTTTACATTTCTATAGAATGGGACCATTTGGATGTGAGGGATGGCCATTAATAAAACCTTAAGGGGGATTGTCATGGTGACCTTGTCTGTATCTTCCATGGATGTTAATTTAACCCAGTCCTGGACTGAAAGGATATCAAAGTAATATTCTTAATTGGTTCAGGATTAGGTTAATTTGTATTTTGGGAACCCATGCCATATGAATGAAATCTTGAATATGTAGATGTTCTGTAAATCTCAAGGGCAGTAATATGTAAAATATAGACGGCTAACTTGTGTAAATATTCTGAAATTACTTTAACTGGCAAAAAACATCTCTGTACGTTCTTAATGAGTACTGGAAGAGTAGTTATTTCCAGTTTGAGGTTAACTGGTTGACTCACTGATCCTTCTTAGAAGCACACCCTGTCTGGATGAGGCAAATTGTGATTGTAGTTTTGTAAAAATAAGAAAACAGTTATGAATTCAGTGCAATGGCAAATACATGCATTTAAACAAAATAAATCAACATGCATCCATAAAAATGTATTTTTCTGTACGTTTACGATGCACATTTCATAGGTAATGTTCCCATGTTTGTAGACATACCGCTGGATGGACCTGGGATCTTCCGTTATGTCCTGCCGTCTGACCTACAAACCCTCCTGAGCTAGTCTGCTGAAGGGGGATGTAATTCATGTGACTGATATGTTTGATAACTCATTGTAATGTCTGCTAAATGAAGACATTGACCATATACTTTTATAATAACATAACCAATCGATTCTCAAATGACAATGACAAATTGTCAAATGACAATAATGCAACATGACCCATGTATAACTGAATATCAACCCATCTACCTATAAATAATACACACATAGCTAAATATCAACCCATCTACCTATAAATAATACACACATAGCCCATGTATAGCTAAATATCTACCCATCTACCTATAAATAACACACACATAGCTAAATATCAACCCATCTACCTATAAATAATACACACATAGCCCATGTATAGCTAAATATCAACCCATCTACCTATAAATAACACACACATAGCCCATGTATAACTAAATATCAACCCATCTACCTATAAATAACACACATAGCCCATGTATAACTATCAATCCGTATAAACTATAAATAACATAGTTAAATTACTCATGTATACCTGAAAAGCAATCAATTTATTGCAAAATTATAAAAGTACCAATGTTACCTGTTAAATGACATAACCCATCTCCAGGTAGTGATGGCCAAACGAGGCTAGGTTTGCGTTATTTGAGCAGCAGGATATTATGCTGGCAATACTCAGATATTCTTTAACACAATAAAAGCCATCATTGAAATTTATAAGACAATATAGTTAATTTAGTCTGTAAAAATGAAAAGACAAGAACAATATTGTAACGGCCATTAAACATAATGTACAGACCAGATTGTCAACTATATTGCCTTATATATTTCAATGATGGCTTTTATTCTGAAAATAAAATCTGAGTTAGCGGTGCTAGCATAATATCCTGCTGATAGAAGAACGGTAATGAAGCCTTGTATGGCCATCACTATCTCCAGATATACAACTATTCTATAGATGAATGATAACCCATGTTTAATTAAACCAGAAAAGGAACCAGGCCAAGCCTAGGTCAGCCGGCCCACGATTAGAAGTGATGAATGTTGATGGCCTCGCTGGATTTTAACCAGGGTCACCCACATGAGAGGTTCTGTCTTTAACCACTACACCGCGGAACAATACACCAACAAAGTGGCGGTATAGCTTCTTGACATTAGATAATTTTGTCACGAATTAACATCACACCAAGTTTGAATATTTCGCTAGACACAATTAAGCATTATGTTAAACTGATTAATGTTTCTTATTAAGCTTACCTCCACCACAAATAGCATCTATGAACTGTATGGCTTTTGCCACTGGCCATTTTAACAGCTAATTAGCCAGTAATAGGCTTACTGGTATCTACTAACTTAGTACTTGGAATAGTCTTAAGACATGAGCAATTGTTAGCGAGACTGAAGATGAACTTTACACTGCCAAAGCTATTTCGTTTCATGGCACAACAACGCTTTTCTTTAATTTGTGAATGACATTGATACAATAACTATGAATATAGGTGACGATAACTGCCTTTTTCATCAAGCGAAAAGACGAGAGAATTGTGTAGCCAGGGAAATTTTTGTCTATCCTGAACAAATCCTAATGCATAATTCGAAAATCCTCCAGAAATAGTTGCAGTATAACAGCAAACAATTTAATATAACATACCTACTAAAGGTTGTAGCCAGTGAAGTTTTTGTCTATCCTGAACATATCCTAATGCATAATTTGTTTTGACTGTGACGAGACTCGAACGCTGGAACTCTTGTTTGGTTATCCAAATCTCAAACCACTACAATATTTAACAAGGGTCGATCAGTCTCTTAGTCAGTTTTTTACAAAACACCCAGCCTGAAACCCCAAAGAGCAAGCAACAACAGTGTTGAAGCACAGTGGTTAGCAGACTGGCAGCTGGAATCATCAGGTATCGTCTTGATCTGCAACACAGCCAGGAGGACTTTGGACATGGGCAGCAACGGGTCTTTAGAGCCTGGTACTAGGGAGGTGTGGGCCAAGACCTCATGTCCTCCTAAGTTTAAGACTGACTGCAAACTGACAATAAAAAGACTCTGACGTTGAAATTCTGAATTAATTTGGGTCGGTTGGTCAGATTCTGTGCCCTCCCGCCTTTAGGGGCTGATCTTTTCAGTGACTCTCACTTGTAGTGTGAAGATCACTGGCAGCCCTCGTCTGATCAGATCTTCTTGAAACTGGAAATAGAATAACTAGTGTTTAGCAGGCAAAGCTGATGAGAAACATGCTGTTGGCAGAAAATGAGACTGTCGGACCGGAAACTGACCTGTAAGACAACGTAGCTGATGTCATCATCTGTTAGTGGTGTCAGAGAGGAGAGCTTCATCCACAGTATAAAGATGAAAACTGTGAATACACAATGAGTAAAATGTATTACAACTCAAAGAAACGTGAACAAACACTTAACAAAGGACAAGGAATATTTCAAAACTCTGTACTAACTAGATCCATCAATTGTAGAGAGGTCCAATGGTAAGGATTGGCTCGTAACAGGTTCTGTTGTGTGGGTTTGAAAAGTAGCAGGTTCTGATGTCTGGGGTTGGGGAGTACCAGGATCTGTTGTTTGGAGACGGGTAGCATCCGGTTCTGTTGTTTGGGGAGGTGTAGTAGCAGGTTGTGTTGTTTGGGATTGTGTAGTAGCAGGACATGATGTTTGGGGTTGGGTAGTAGGAGGTTGTGTTGTTTGGAGTTGGGAAGTTCCAGGATGTGTGGTTGGGAGATGAGTGGTACCATGCTGTGTTGTTTGGGGAAGAGTAGTTACAGGTTGTGATGTTTCAAGTTGTGTATTAGCAGGTTGTGTTGTTTGATTTAGGGTAGTAGCAGGTTCTGTTATTTGGGATTGTGTTGTACCAGGTTCTGTTGTTCGTGGTTGTGTAGTAGAAAGATGTGAGGATTGGGGTAGAATAGTTGCAGGATGTGTTGTTTCGGGTTGGGTAGTAGCAGGTTCTGTTGTTTGGGGATGTGTATTAGGTTGTGTCCTTTGGGGTTGGGTAGTCGCAGGTTCTGTTGTTGGAGGATGTGTAGTAGCTTGTTGTGTCTTGTGGGGTTGGGGAGTTGAAGGTTGTGTTGTTTGGGGTTGGGTACCAGCAAAATTTGTTGTTTGGGATTGGTTAGTAGCATAATGTGTTGTTTGGTGTTGTGTGGTTACAGGTTGTGTTGTTTGGGGTTGCATAGTAGCAGCTTCTGTTTGGGGTTGTGAAGTAGCAGGATGTGTTGTTTGGGGTTGTACATTAGCTTCTTCTGTTTGGGGTTGGGAAGTTGCAGGTTGTGTTTTTTGGGGTTGTGTAGTAGCAGATAATGTTTGGGGTTGGGAAGTTGCAGGATGTGTTGTTTCGAGTTGTGTAGTAGCAGGCTCTGATTGGGCTTGGGTAGTAGCAGGATATCTTGTTTGGGGTTGTGAAGTAGCAGGTTGTGTTGTATGGGGTTGTGAAGTAGTAGGTTGTGTTGTTTGGGGTTGTGTAGTTCCAGGTTGTGTTGTTTGTGGTTGGGTAGCAGCAGGTTGTGTTATTTGGGGCTGGGTAGTAGCAGGCTGTGTTGTTTGGGGACGTGTAGTAACAAGTTGTGTTGTTTGGGGTTGTGTAGTAGCAGCATCTGTTTGGGGTTGTGTAGTTGCAGGTTGTGTTGTTTGGGGTTGTGTAGTAGCAGCATCTGTTTGGGGTTGTGTAGTTGCAGGATGTGTTGTTTGGGGTTGCGAAGTAGTAGGTTGTGTTGTTTGGGGTTGTGTAGTTCCATGTTGTGTTGTTTGTGATTGGGTAGTAGCAGGTTTTGTTGTTTGGGGTTGTGTAGTTTCAGGTTGTGTTGTTTTGGGTTGTGTAGTTGCAGCTTGTGTTGTTTGGGATTGCGTAGTTGCAGCTTCTGTTTGAGGTTGTGTAGTAGCTCGTACTGATTGGGGTAGGGTTGTATCAGCTTGTGTTTGGGGTTGTGAAGTAGCAGGTTGTGTTTTTTGGGGTTGTGTAGTAGCAGGATGTGTTGTTTGGGGTTGTGTAGTAGCAGGATGT
>JACXGI010013594.1:0-20511 GCA_016801175.1 Esox masquinongy | reverse complement strand
TGTTGGAAATGAATGGGAGTGTGCTTCTTTGTAGCGCTAGTGAGCGGGCAGTGTGCACGGGGCTTTAAGGTAAATCCAGAATTATTTTCTTTTTCTGCAATAAGGCATCCACAAATGCTTCCAGGTATACACTTGTGAAAATGACCTTCCTGCCTATCTATGACCCTGCGTTGTATCCTCTGCCCTCTTCCCACATTAACCACTGTGACCTTTACACTGGTTATTTGGCCTTCCCTACACACTCAACCAAACTCATTGGTACAAACATCTTCATAAGTCTGTTTTAGGTATAAATGCCTGCTTTACCTCAGCCTGCTTTACATCTTCTATTGTAATAGTAACCTGTGCTCTGGTAGATATACAGATATGCTTGTCTCAACTTACGGTGGATCTACACCAGGGGTGTCCAAACAGTTCCCCACGGAGGGCCGTGTGTCTGCAGGTTTTTGGTTTTTCCTATAAATTGGTTCCCAGTTCACACCTAAACAACCAGGTGAAGGTAGAAACTAACCAATTAGTAACCTAATTAGTCGATCAAGTACAAGGTGTGAGCGAAATCATTTTCCCCTAGATATTAGTCTTACATGAGTTACCATAATATGTATGAGTTTTTTAATGAGTCAATACACCCGATCCGCCCGCCCAACATCAATCAATTTCTTATTATTTCAACTCAAAAGACAAAATGAATATGCACATCGGCCGTCAAGAACTGAACCTCAGCGTTTCGTAAAGACTGAACGCTGCCATTGGACGTGACGCGATGAGATTAGTGTAGTAGCTGTCATTTATTTCAAAGGGGGCGTTCCTGAACAGTTGACGGCTGATCCACACTGAACGTATGGTTATTTTTTTAAGAAACATAGATGGCTGGAAAACAGAATCATTATGGAATATATTATTATCATAAACTAATGTAAAATAGATAGAAAAAGTATATATAAAATTAATATAATAATTTGCATTGCCAAAGAGTATTTACTGCTAAAACCTTTAACCAGATCACTTAAGCCTAAGGGCTCATATTTTTTTTAAGAGACTGTTTGCCACATTTGGTTGATTAACAAAAGACAGGCTGATAAACAGCCATGAACACAGTTTGGCTTTCTGTGTGTGTGTGTGAAGGACCACAGGTGCGTCCAGTCATCAGTACTCTGGCCCTTTCCAATACTGCTATTCCCATGGTCTCTATAATTTGTGTAGGATATTTTAAACTCACAGGGAGGACACATTAACAACTTGTAGCCTGTCCTTGACTCTCTTAGCGGATCCACTGTATCTCTTGATTTCTTCCAGAACTCAGAAAATAAAGATCTATTGACATCAGATAATATGTTGTGAAAGGCTGGAACTGTATTAAAATAGAGATCTGAGACGGAGAGTTGCTCCGCGAACTGACTCGGCTTTTTTACTTTTTAATAAATTCTTTTTTGAACTCAAGAGCTCTGGTGTTAAAGAATCCTTTTTTAAGGAAGAAATTCCACCACAAAGCTTAGATGGCTGTCGTGTAGCATCTACGTTACTCCTTACAAAATTAACTAGCCGCTGTCTTACAACTGTAGCTGCTGAATCTCATATTCCAATGTCTGTGTCCCAATGTATTTATTGCAGTTAAATGTGTTTGTCTATTTGTGTTGATACTTCTATATTTACATTATGTTTTTTGTACTGTCATGACTTGCATTTGTGCACCCTTCGCCACATCATCGTCCAAAATGAGAATTGGTTCTAAAGTGACTTATCTGGTTAATTAAATAACAGTAAAATAAAAAGATGAAATAAATAGATAGCTTTCAATGTCTAGACTTGATTCGGGTACTGGTTGTTGACAACATGAGGAATAAAGAAGATCAAGCTGGCCATCATGATGCACACAAATCAGAATAAATCGATCAGAGAAATAGCCAGAACATTGAGCATGACAAAATCAACTGTTTGGTAAATTCAGATGAAAGAAATACTAGTGAGCTAAGGGAAAATGACCTGGTGGACCAAGGCAGATGACTTTAGTGACCAAATAATATTTTCAATGGTGAACAATGAGACAAATAACAGCCTAACAGATCAAGAACAGTCTCCAAGAGGAAGGCAAACATTTGTCAATGATAGAAGCAAAGACTGGCATAACTTCAGAGGGTTTACCACATTATTCAAACCACTCGTAAGCCACAAGAACAAAGTGGCTAGGAAACATAGTGGAGGTAGTGTTATGTTGAAGTATACCACCTCATCTGTGAAACACTGTGTACACTAGGTAGTGTTATGTTAATTTATACTACCTCTGTTAAACATGGTGGAGGTAGTGTTATGTTGAAATATTTCACCTCATCTATTAAACACTGTGGAGGCAGTGTTATGTTAAAGTATATCACCTCATCTGTGAAACTGGGAAGTTCTGTAGCAGTTGCTTTGTTTTTGTGAAGGCTCTGTATTGTTAACATATACCACCTCTGTGAAACATGGTGGAGATAGTTATGTAAATGTGTGAGCTCTTTATCTGTGAGAACATGTTGGTGGTATTGCTATGTTATGTTAAAAATTCTGAAGACAAGACTGAAGGCATACAGGCCCTGAAAGAAAGAGGGATGTAAGATGGCTTCGGTACAGGCCTAGCAGAGCATCACCAGAGAAGAGACCCATCATCTGATGTTTATGGGTTTCAGGCACTCACCGCATGAAGGAATGTGACCAAGAAATAAGCAAGACTACTTTATTGTACATACTTATTGTACATAATAATAATCTGTCCAAACACTTTTGGTACACTAAAATGGGAGGACTATGAACAAAGGAATTTCTAAAGGAATTTCTAATTTCTAAAGGATTCGTCCGATATGGTTTAAGTAGCCATAATTTAACAATGACAGTCAGTGTTAAATTTGATAAGAATTATATATACATACAAAGTCCCCAACAATAATAATAAGCCAATAATAAAAATACTACTAATAACAATGTGTGTCACTGTCCAAACTCTTCTCTGTGCCTGTAGTCTCATAGTGAGTTTTGATCAGAATTAAAATGAGGACAGGGGGAAAAGGAAGGATAAATTAAATAAAAACTCACATTTTTGTGGTGCTAATTTCACCCTGAAGTCTCCACCATGATCCATACTGTAGAAAGGGCAGAGGAGCAGACAGTCATTTGTCAAGCACTTTTTCTATACATTTTTATTGGTCTGATGTGAAATGGTGATAACACATTTAGGTGCTGTTGAAACATTTTGAGGTGAAAAGAAATGGAATGACAAATAAGTCTGGCAACTTAGCACATTAGCAATTATACTCTAAATTCAAAACATCCAGTAAAAGAAGAAATGAAAATACATCTTGTTAAAACATGGAATAGAAGCCTTAAAACTATATTTGACCTGAAGACTATGCTTTAGTCATCATTTTACATTTTTTTCTGTACTTTTCTGAATTGAGAAATAAAAGTGCAATTTATTTTGGAACGGTATTATCAGTGGACTAATTAACATATTATTTAAATACATATTTTTGTCAAGGTATCCCTATAACACCAAACTACAGACTTCACTATGTTATTATTGCTTTTTTAAACTAAATGTCAGTCTTGTCAAACAACTTTTTTAACATAGAGCAATAATGTAGTATTTTGGTATCATACAGAACAATTTTAGTCTAGGTAAGGCAAGGCAATTTTATTTCCATAGAACGTTTTTAAAGTAAAGTGCTTTACTTTAGAAAAACAAAGCGCTTTTCTATAGAAAAACAAATATCAGGTACCCTAAAAATAAATTTATCATAAAAGACAAAGCATACAAATAAAAAGATTACATTTAAGAGGGCTAAAAGATCATTAAAAGATTAATATAACATAAAGGTTTTTAGCACAGATAAAAAATGGTCAGTGTTGGAGCAAGTCTCATATGTTCTGGAATCGCTGCCTCAGCAACCTTTGTCCTAACTCTGGGAACAGTTAGCAGACCAGACCCTGATGACCTGAGGGGTGTAGAGGGTTCATACTGAGAGAGTAGGTTTGAGATTTAACTTGGCCCTGAACCATTTAGTGACTTATGGATGGGTAGCAATATCTCAGTGTCAATTCTACAGGAAGATACAGGAAGCCAGTGCAAAGAACTGATGTAATGTGTTTGGCTCTCTGTTTTTGTTAGAACTCAAGCAACAGAATTCTTAATGAGCTGGAATTTTCTGAGGGCTTTTTTAGAAAGACCTGAATACAGGCCATTACAGTAGTCCAACCAACTGCCGATAAAAGTGTGGATACATTTCTCTAGATCTTGTTTGGACATGAATCCTCTAGTTCCAGCTGTTTTTGTTTTTTTTTGTTTTTAAGGTGATAATAGGCTGATTTTGTTGTTAATTTTATGTTGCTATTAAAATTCAGATAGGAATACATAATTACCCCAACATTTTTAACTTGGCTTTTAGTCCTCAGGGACAGTGTGTCAAGGTAATTACTCACAGTCAGTCTTGTGTCTTTGGCACCAATGAAAATTATTTCAGTTTTATCTATATTTTGTTGAAGAACTTTCTGGCACAGCCAGTCATTGATTTGTTCAAGGCACTGGTGGAGTGAGTCTATGGGACTATATTCACTAGATGAGAGCTAGATACATTTGGGTGTCATCTGCATAATTATGATAAGCAATTGTGTTGCTTTATATGATTTGGGCTCACAGTAGCATATAAATGTAAACAACTAAACAGAGGGACCCTGGCAAACTACTGTCGGGTCTATGGATCAACCATAGAGACCCTAACCAACCATAGTCCACACTAAGAGGACCTTGATCCTTCAGTTCTTACCGTAGTTCAGTAGAAATGTCTCCCTTCCTGAAGCTGTTAGGATGATCCATAGACCTGTCACTCTTCATAGACAGACAGCTGGGTACAGGGGAGGCTGGTCTCTCCTGATGGACCCTGATCAACCATAGTAACAACAGTTAGCTACTTTTAGCTACGTAAGTTCAGGGCTCTTCATTTAAACAGATAGACGTGATACACGTTAATACCAATAGTAGAACCTGATACTTCAGTTCTAACCTTTGAAACCTCTTTGTGTGGAGGGGACTGATATTGATCCCACCAGAGGGTGGAGGGGACCTGTACCAATACCACCAGAGGGTGGAGGGGACCTGTATCAACACCACCAGAAGGTGGAGGGGACCTGTACCAGTACCACCAGAGGGTGGAGGGGACCTGTATTAATGCCACCAGAAGGTGGAGGGGACCTGTATCAACACCACCAGAGGGTGGAGGGGACCTGTATTAATGCCACCAGAAGGTGGAGGGGACCTGTAATAACTGAAGACTTTGGTGCTTCAGTTGTTAATCTAGTTTAGTAACCAACTTAACCGATGGACCCTGACCTAACATTGTCATGTCTATCAACCATAGAGATCCTAGCCAATCATAGTCTACACAAAGATCCCACATGATGAGGGCATTGAACCTTCAGTTCTTACCGTAGTTCAGTAGAAATGTCTCCCTCCCTGAAGTTTCTTGGCTTATTCATAGACTTTTCACTCTTCATGGACAGACAGCTGGGTACTGGGGAGTCTGAACTCCCCTGATGGACCCTGACCAAACCATAGTAACAACAGTTAACTACTTTTAGCTACGTAAGTTCAGGAGTCTTCATTTAAACAGTTAGACGTGATACACGTTAATACCAAGAGTATAACCTGATCCTTCAGTTTTTACCTTTCAAACACCTTTGATCACAGATTTGTTATCCATTATGTAAAATTAACTAAGCAGTTTTTCCCTATTGATTTTAAAAGAATAACATTACTAACACTCCAAGACAAATGTAAATCTCTCACCCCACTCCAGTGTTTAGCTCATTCTTCCCAGAGAGACTCATTTTAGAAGCAGTGGTGACCTGCTGCATTTTAACCCTTTACAGGGAAAATCTGGAAAAAAGTCAAACAAATGGATGGGGCAACCTAACATCATGTTTGGGTGAATTTTTCCTTACCTGTTATTATGTCTGAAGGTGCATGGTGTCATATAATACCAGAATCATTCTTAACTATGTACTTCTCAGGAAGGCCAAGTCTGAATTTGTTTTGTCTGTTACCACTGAAAACCTGAATGTTTTGGATTGCTATTAAGTCTGGTAACAGTAATTCTAATTAATTAGCATAATGTGTATTGAAGGACCCGTTTGCTGTAAATGACAAGTGACATTCTTTATTATTTTAATGAGCACTTTAACTAATCTGGTGAGGGGAGATCCCTTTCTAAACAATATGCCAATCTCAATGCCATTATTCTTTTTGCTTTTTCCCCATTTTTTCAAGTGGAAGGATGGAGGGAGGACACAGGCTCAAGGAGAACGGAGGACATTTAATAAAGAAACCAAAACATGACGAAACCGAAACAAAGCAACAGAGACAAACAGACATCTGGATAATCCAAAACAATCAATCAATCAAATGTATTTATATAGTCCTTTTTACATCAGCAGTTGTCACAAAGGGCTTTTAGAAAACACCCAGCCTGAAACCCCAAGGAGCAAGCAACAACAGTGTTTCAACACCAAACCAAATTAATGTTGTTCTCTAAAGCAAGAAATAGATATGATAAATACTATTACTTGTCAGGGCAATGAGATTGACGCTATAATCTATAATCTATAAACGCATATATCTAGGAACTTTAATTAATGACGACCTCTCTTTTAAATTGGATATTAAACAACTTGAAGCTGTGATTTTTTAGTCTTGTTTCCAAAAGCAGGCTTGTATCAGCAACTTTTATGCTTATACTGGACTATTCTGTTATTTTATATATGAATGCTTCCACTCAGTGTTTGAAATCAATTGACACACTTAACCATGGAGAATTGACACCCTTTTCCTTATGCATCATTGCATAATTCTGTTTATTGTGAAATTAATTTAGAGTCTGTTCAAAGGAAAGGAGATTGGAGGCCAGGCAGGTTGAGGAAAGTAAACATTATTGTGTTTGCTAGGGATGAGGCAGTGCATTAATAATGTTCAGTATCTGATTCAAACTCAGCATATTTTGTGTTATATTCACAAAAAAAGGAGGATTAAGTAGGCCTGTATTGGTGTTAGCATCAGGATGTATGCTACAAACCTGTTTCCAAAAAAGTTGTGATGCTGTGTAAAGTGTAAATAAAAACAGAATGCAATGATATGCAAATCATTTAAACCCTATATTCAATAGAAACTAGTACAAAGACAACATATCAAATGTTGAAACTGAGACATTTTGTTGTTTCTTCCAAAATATAGGCCAACTTTAAATTTGATGCCAGCAGCACATTTTAAAGAAGTTGGGACAGAGGCAACAAAAGACTGGAAAAGTTGTATAATGCTACAAAACTAGACCTAGTGAAATATCACACAACTAATATGGTCAATTGGCAGCAAGTCAGTAACATGATTGGGTTTTAAAAGATCATTGTAGAGAGGATGGGTTTGTCAGAAGTGAGGATGGGGAGGGGAACACTTTGTGAAAGACTGTGCTGGCAAATAGTGCAACAATTTCAGAATAATGTTTCTGAAAGTAAAATTGCAAAATGTTTGGGGACCTCATCATCTACAGTGACCTAGGACTTTGTTGCTTGACAGAAATGTGGCACAGAAATGGTGATTCCTATGTGCTAAATGAAACATGTCCACCTGGCTATAATTATCTGGAAAAGGCCCATGCCCATGGCAGGGGTGGTGGTCTGGCTGTTTTCCACAAAGATTGTTTTGTCCTGAAAATATTGCCTGTCCCACCATGGCTTTTAAATTGAAGCCTTTCACAGTTATATTTATCTATGGCCCTCTTAAATCAAATGCTGTCTCATTACTGAGTTCTTGGAGCTAATCACATTTCTGTGTCCTACTCTATCCAATGTTGTTGTCCTTGGCGATTTCAACGAAATGTTCCTTTGCCACTGACTTTCTGAACCTGCTGGACTGTCTTAACCTGACACAGCATGTCAACATCCCCACTCACAATCGTGGACAATTGACTTCATCATCACTGGAAAAGTCCCGTCATCAGACCTGGATGTACATGAGTTAGGTGTCTCTGAACATAGGGTTGTGACATGTCCGTAATTACTCCTGTACTTCAACTCCGCTCTATGCAGACTGTTTAGTTCAGAAACATCAAGTCCCTTTACACGTCTTTCTTCCTGGAGTCAGTACAGCCTGACCTACTATCTGACTGTCACAAGTCCACTGCTGCTGATATGTTTGACCTGTATAACAGCACATTGAGTAACACCTAAACATTCTTGCCCCTGTAAAATCCCGTCAAGTATAATTCCATCTGTCTTCTCCTTGGTTCACAGAGGAGCTGCGCAGCATGAAGACACACGGCCGCAAGACTCTCCCGTGGTCTGACGAATCAAAATTATTTTTAGGAATCATGGATACCGTTTCTTCTGGACTAAAAAAAGAGAGGGACCATCCGGTTTCTTATCAGTGCACAGTTCAAAAGCTAGCATCCGTGATGATATAGGAGTGTATTAGTGCACGTGGCATGAGTGAATTGCACATCTGTGAAGGCACCATTTATTGCTGAACAATATATACAGGTTTTCCCTGTTTTTTTCAGGGAAGGCCTTGCTTATTTCAGCAAGACAATTCCAAACCAAATTCTGCACGTTTTAAAACAGCATGGCTCCGTAGTAACTTTTTTGGAAGCGGGGTTGTATAAGGAAACGTTAGCCAATAGCTGGAAGCTAAGTGTTCTAGTTGGTATGAAAAGTGTTTTTTGAACAGTGAAGTAACTAACTATTTCAACATTTCACAATACCGTATTACATTATTGAATTGTATTAACTTACCTCTAATCTGGCATGATGGTGTAGAAATACTCACTTTAGTTACTCTTTTTGCTAAAAGTCTTAAGATCTGTCACACCAAATGGATCCTAACTAGAAACACTTTCAGTTTTGGTTTTGTGTCACTTTGCAACATAGAGGTAGTCGGACTCTGATGTCAGCCAGGCAGGAGTACCACATTTTAAGGGCCGGTTCAGCAGACACAGATTAAGCCTATTCTATGACAAAAAAATCAAGTTCAATAGAAAGTTTTTTTAGTTCTAGACTAGGCTTAATCTGTGTCTGTGAAATGGCCCTAAAAGTAAAAAATGTAGAAATCATGCCAAAAATGATTCTAAATGAATTATATCACTATATTGTAGCAAACCTGTGCAGACTGTTGGTTACGGAACACTGATCATGTTATTGTTGCTGTACCGTAAGGAATGTATCTTGCTAGTCTTTTTTGTTGTTTGTGGGTTACTTTGGGGGGGCATGTTCTTGGTTAAGTTGCCATTGTTCTCTCTCTTTTAGGAGAAAGGGCAAGTTAGGAGTGCTGCTGAACTACAGTAGAGTTATTTATTTCAGACGTGGTTACAGCTTATAGTAACTTTTGTCACTTTCCTAAATAAAATGTCCAGGTGAAAAGTTAAGGCATCGTAAGAATTCCATTTATTTGTGGATGTTACAATATAATTAATGACACACATGATTTCACATTAAAATAATTCAAGATTACGTGCCACATTATTGTTCCATACTTTTCATGAAGACTCGTATTAAAACAATGGGATCATTGCAGTTTTCTCAAAAGTCATTGGCATCCTTTACGACAGAAAAAACCAACAACACAAACAATGAGTCACATGTTGGGCTGAAAAATAAGTAGAGCTGTGTACCTTTATACTTTAACTAGGGCTGTCCAATTTAAAGTTTTAACGTGTCAGATCCATTTGAAAATACTAATGCTGTTCATTCATTTGTTGCCGTTTTTTGAGCCTCAGAGCCATCTACGGTTAGCGCTTGACTTTAGCGGGAGCTGTCAGGATCACTGTACCTGCCGGCACTTCAGCGGCTTGGGCAGCAATGTGTTGGGTGGGCAGAAAGACCTCTAGTCATAGAAAGCCCTACATTACTAATGAAGCTTTCTATTGCACTCAAACCATTTAACAGCTAATTTTCCTGACCTGTTATTTATTAGTGTACATGTATTGCTCCTGCATTTCACAACCAACTGACGACTATTAATTTAAGATATATTTTGCTGTGTTACATCAGGACATGTTTTGGCAATCTTTATTAACTTGCGCTACCGAAATAGCTGTGTCTTGTGCATTTAGCAATTTCTTTTGGCCTATGTTTGATCTGGGTGCATAAAATTTGTGCATTTCGGAATGACAGCAGGAGAAGCTCCTGTTGGAGTTTGAGTGGCCCTTTACAGTCACAACATCATACTTAGAAGCAGCTGGGTTATACTGAGCTGACTGGTTCTGCGCTAAGGACTGTGCTGCCCTCCTCAGTGGCACTGTGTCTGGTGATTGAAGAAGAACCAACTAAACACTTGGATCCATTAGACAGGCTCCTGCTGGTGTAGCATCAAACTGTGTGGAATCAGGGCTGATCTTTCCAGTGAGCCAGCATAAATAACAGCAGGACCCAGGGCTTTGTTGGACCTAAACAAAACAGAATCTTAATGTCATTAGTAACACCTGTGCTTGTCCTACTGTTTCATATCAGAATGGCTGTCGTGAAAATGGTCCCAAAGACATACTTAATGCACTGAAACCTTTACTCATCTTTGTTTTCACGGTAAGTTTAAGTACCAGGACAAATAAGTGGTCTAGATGTCATTTTTGTTACCTTTCTCTCCTAAATATGTAAAGGTAATAACAACTTACCACAAGGTGAGATCCTGCATGGAGCCCCAGACTGAGGGAGACTGTAAATTTGCTGTCCCCTCAAAATAACTCAACACACAGCCATTATTGTCTAAACCGCTGGCAACAAACGTGAGTACACCCCTAAGTGAAAATGTCCAATTTGGGCCATATTAGCCATTTTCCCTCCCCGGTGTCATGTGACTCGTTAGTATTACAAGGTCATAGTTGTGAATGGGGAGCAAGTGTGTTAAATTTGGTGTTATCGCTCTCACACTCCCTCATACTGGTCACTGGAAGTTCAACATGGCACCTCATAGCAAAGAACTCTCTGAGAATCTGAAAAAAAGTTGTTTTACATAAAGATGGCCTAGGCTATAAGATTGCCAAGAACCTGAAACTGAGCTGCAGCACGGCGGCCAAGACCATACAATGGTTTACCAGGACAGGTTCCACTCAGAACAGGCCTCGCCATGGTTGACCAAAGAAGTTGAGTGCACGTGCTCAGCGTCATATCCAGAGGTTGTCTTTGGGAAATAGATGTATGAGTGCTGCTAGCATTGCTGCAGAGGTTGAAGGGGTGGGGGGTCAGCCTGTCAGTGCTCAGACCATACGCCACAAACTGCATCAAATTGGCCTGCATGGCTGTCGTCCCAGAAGGAAGCCCCTTCTAAAGATGATGCACAAGAAAGCCCACAAACAGTTTGCTGAAGATAAGCAGACCAAGGACATGGATTACTGGAACCTGTGTCTGATGAGACCAAGATAAACTTATTTGGTTTAGATGGTGTCAAGCGTGTGTGGCTGCAACCAGGTGAGGAGTACAAAAACAAGTGTGTCTTGCCTACAGTCAAGCATGGTGGTGGGAGTGTCATGGTCTGGGGCTGAATGAGTACTGCCGGCACTGGGGAGCTACAGTTCATTGAGGGAACCATGATTGCCAACATGTACTGTGACATACTGAAGAAGAGCATGATCCCCTCCCTTCGGAGGCTGGGCCGCAAGGCAGTATTCCAACATGATAACGACCCCAAACACACCTCCAAGATGACCACTGCCTTGCTAAAGAAGCTGAGGGTAAAGGTGATGGACTGGCCAAGCATGTCTCCAGATCAAAACCCTACTGAGCATCTGTGGGGCATCCTAAAACAGAAGGTGGAGGAGCGCAAGGTCTCTAACATCCACAGCTCCGTGATGTCATCATGGAGGAGTGGAAGAGGACTCCAGTGGCAACCTGTAAAGCTCTGGTGAACTCCATGCCCAAGAGGGTTAAGGCAGTGCTGGAAAATAATGGTGGCCACACAAAATATTGACACTTTGGGCCCAATTTGGATATTTTCACTTAGGGGTGTACTCACTTTTGTTGCCATCGGTTTAGACATTAATGTCTGTGTGTTGTGTTATTTTGAGGGACCGCAAATTTACACTGTTATTCAAGATGTATGTACACTCACTACTTTACATTGTAGCAAATTGTCATTTCTTCAGTGTTGTCACATGAAAAGATATAATCAAATATTTACAAAAATGTGAGCGGTGTACTCACTTTTGTGAGATACTGTATGTGGTGATGTGACAAGAGAGACAACGTCATAAGATTAATCACAGTACTGTAGGCTAAACCAAGTTCAATTTCTTCACCCCTTCACCTGTGTACACACTAAAAGCAAGACAACAGCCAGTGAAAGAGTCACAGAGACACCATATTTGTATCCTCCACTTGACCTGTTTTTTGGACGTCCTGCTTCCACAATAGTCTACTGTCATAGCCTCATCGACTGAGAGGGCTTGCCATGGATTAAGGAGTTTGTGGAAATTTTCTTGGAGAACCTTGATGAAAGGCCTTACTTTGTACTGTCATTTGTCTGTTGAATTGGAGGAATTTGGGTCAGAAAAGAGCATGTACCTACACAGCTGCTCGTAGCGGTTGCTGACACACCTTAGCTATGGATGGTACCCAGAGGGCGGAGTCAGTGGACCAATAGCCTTTAAGGAAGGGTAGACGGTGGATGCCCATGAGAATATTAATGCCTATAAAGCACTCCATCTCATCTTCAACAGGGGCCAAAGATGAGGTGGTATTTGGTGTTGTTACAGACAGGTTGGTGATACAAACTAGATCTGAAAAAAGCAGACACCTATCAATTTTAAAAACAACTTTAAAACCCCTGCTACTGTTACTTTAGGCCCAGGCTGTGTGGTACAAGGGTGAATATTGGGACTGGGGACAGATGCAGACCATGGGAATGTAGGTTCCCCTTTCTTGTGTGTTCTCCTTCCTCCACCTCTCCCAGCTCTTCTCCTTTTTCCTCCACCTCTCCCTGCTCTTCTCCCTTTTGCTCCACCTCTCCCTGCTCTTCTCCTTCTTCCTCCACCTCTCCCTGCTCTTCTCCTTCTTCCTCCACCTCTCCCTGCTCTTCTTCCTCTTCCTACGGCTGTTGGAGGGTCAAGTGTAAGGTGGGGGCTTCTGATCTCTGCTCGGTTGTAAGAGGGGAGGTTTGTAGTGGGAGGCGGGGGGTAGGGGTGCTGTTGGGCAGGCCATTTGTTGAGGGTGATGATCATGTCTTCATGTCTAATGTTTCAGTGTCTGTTAGTGGTGTCCTGTCTGAGGCGGTGAGTGTCCAGGGTGATGTAGTCTTTGATGGGGGGTGTCCTGTCCGAGGCTGTGGGTGTCCAGGTTGATGTAGTCCTTGATGGTGGTGTCCTGTCTGAGGTGGTGGGTGTCCAGGGTGATGTAGTCCTTGATCGTGTTTTATGTTTCTTTTTTTCTACAGCCGTGCGGCCATAGATCTGTCCTGGCTATACCCCTGTGCATAAAATACCTGGTGGGGAGGCAGTGTATGGCAGCCATCCACGTTATGTCGCTGTGTTTATTCAGGAGGGTGGAGCTATGTTGTTCCAAACTGTTGTGCATTACTCTGTGGTCAGTGTTGGAATTTTGGTGACTGTATACGTGTCTGTAATGTTTTAAATGACCAATCCAGACTTGTGAATATGTGGCAGCTGGGAGGTGATTACTCTTTTCCATTCTTTGTAGTGTTGTGAGGGGTCCCGTGAGTAACGGGTCCTGTGATCTAGGGTGCAGAGCAACAGTGGTCTGATTGTGGTGGAGAAGTAGAAACTGTTGAAGGTGCTTTATTTTTGGTGGTGTAGCTGAGGCCCTGCAACACTATCATCAGTGGGATGTTTGGATCCCCTTACCCCCTTGGTTTTCTGATTTATCTTGCTATGTGTGTATTTGGCGGAAAAACCTTACCAATGTATGCCAGGATCAGGTAAATGATGGCTTTGATAACTAGGACCTTCCCAGTCATTGTGAGGGATTGCCCCGCCAGTCAATGATTTTCTTTCTTTCATTGGCAAGGACTTCCTTCCAGCTCTGGTCCCCAGAGTTGGTCCCGCCCAAAACAGATGCCCAAGATGGTAACAGTTTCTTTGATTGGGTATGGGCTTGGCAGGATCTGGCCAGCTTGCCAGTCTGATGATACATAAGCCTCACTCTTGGTCTCGTTCACAATAGCTCTGGTTGCTTTACAGAATGTATTTAAAACCCCTCTAGATCTGGATGCGCGGATCCGGGGATCTGCAGAAGTAGCGCATAGTTCCACCAAAACTGGTCACCAACTGGTCACCAATGGAACACATAGTGTAGGCTACATTTCTATAAATATCCAGAACGGTAATCACTAGAATCATCCAGTTTTCTTTAGATAAAGATATAGATATTCTAACAAAGCGATCCGTACACAGTTTGTGTTCCTAAGGGCGATAACAGCCTGCATGAGGAAAAAGTAGAGTGGCTCCAAAACTGACCACAGCTGACTGAGAGCATAGTGTACATTTCTATAAATATCCAGAACAGTATAGTACAGAATCACTGTAACAGTACAGAATCACTAGAATCATACAGTTGACTTTAGCTAATATCTAGGCATTCTATCGAAGAGATTGGTACATAGTTTGTGTTCCTATGGCGATCACAGCCTGCGTGAGGGAAAAGTAGATTTTGCACCAAAACTGGCTACCATTACACGCGTCATGAAATGGAGGATCCAACTCTTCCTTTGTTTGTAGGTTGAATCCTTGTTGCCCAATCACAAACGGTGCTTCTGCTATGTCATAACGCCTGGTAACATGACCTCTTCGATGTAGGAATGATAGCAAGGCATAGAGGCAAACTGCCATGGAGATGAAAAACATCATGGCGTACACCATAGCCACTGGTTAATAATGGCGATTACCAACATAGTTTTCGTTCTATTTATGCAAGATAGCTCTTTGTTTTCAACCCAAAACTTTTTAGAACATATATTTAAAAGTAACGAAGAGGCTGAGGAAGGGGATTCTTTCCAGAAAAACTTTTTACCAGGCAACGACAATGACCATTGAGCTCAGACAGGCAACTGTGTGAAGACCAATCCGGATTTAAGATTTATGTGAAGACCAATCGCTATTTATGATTTATAGCACCGTATTACGTCATTTGTATTATAAATATGATGTAAAAATATTCTTCTGTCAACATACTATGGGGATGGTCTTTGGTTTTTGAAAGAAAAAAATATGGATATATTACTGATTTAATTACGAGAATTAAAGACAAACTTTGCTACTCGTCCTCATTTGGTGTAAGTACACACAGAAAATGCTTGTGGGCATGTGTGAAATTCATAAAATTGGGTTCCATATCAAGGTTGAAGTACCCAATTTCTTTGTGGCAATCCCATATTTTTACATTCCCATATCCCATTACATTGTATTATTAATTTTATTCCTTAGTTTCAGCCTAAAACACACTAATATGACAGTAAAGTCATTGTGGTATCAGGAAAAGCCATTGAAACTAAACATTATTGTTTCAATAAAATCTTATCATATTTTCTTCGTAGAACATTGTTTTTGCCTTTCCAACACAAACATTTTCTAAATAGTGTCCCAGAAGTCTGGTTTTATGTGTTTTTATTGTAGCTGAGAGTGTTGTGATTACCTAGATATACAATACTTCATGATACCTGTTACAGAAATGAATGTAGGACCCAAAATGTCCAAGTAATAAAATCCACATAGACCCAGAGGGGTTTATGGCCTGTGTGACGAGGACGTGGACCTTGTGTCTGTGATCTGGAAGGGAGTTGCCTGTGAAAAGGGGATTGTTGCAGCTGAGAGGTTATCCAGAGCACCGCAGGTCTGGTCAGATCCAATGGCCTGCGGGAGCGACCTTTGTAGTCTGTACATAAGTGGTTTTGTCATGATCTTATAATCTGAGCCCAGGAGACTGATGGGGCACAAGTTCCTGATCTCAGTGACATCACCTTTACCTTGGTACAGGAGGGTAATTGCACTTTCCCTCATCAAGGCCATCTTACCCTCCCTATACATGCTGTTGTAGACCACCGCCAGGCCGACTTAGAGTTGTTTCCAAAAAGTTGAGTAAAACTCATCAGACTATTGGGACCCGGTGTCTACCTGCACAGCGTTTTGTATGTTATTTCTGGGGTCCGGCCGGACACAATGTTTTGTGTCTGTTATTTCTGGGGTCCGGCCGGTGTATGAGTGGTTATGTTTTGTGTCTGTTATTTCTAGGGTCCGGCCGGTGTATGAGTGGTAATGTTTTGTGTCTGTTATTTCTGGGGTCCGGCCGGTGTATAAGTGGTAATGTTTTGTGTCTGTTATTTCTAGGGTCCGGCCGGTGTATAAGTGGTAATGTTTTGTGTCTGTTATTTCTAGGGTCCGGCCGGTGTATGAGTGGCAATGTTTTGTGTCTGTTATTTCTGGGGTCCGGCCGGTGTATGAGTGGTTATGTTTTGTGTCTGTTATTTCTGGGGTCCGGCCGGTGTATGAGTGGTTATGTTTTGTGTCTGTTATTTCTGGGTCTCTGGCCGGTTTATGAGTGGTTATGTTTTGTGCCTGTTATTACTGGTGTGAGATTCCTTCCAGTTGGAGTTGTGATTGGTGTTGCAGTCGTCTGTTGAGTTTTTTGAGTTGTTCGCTATTGTTTTTCCTGCCTTGATGTAAAAGTATTTGGTTCTCTCCTTGTCCATCTCCCACCAATCAATGGGGGAGTCAAATAGGTTAAGGAGAGAGGTCAAGCAGTAAGATGTATTAATGGGGTGGTGTTTAGTGTCAGTTGGGTGGTGTTTAGTGTCCATTGGCCATTTCCTCTCTTTGCTTGGCTGGGAGGCGTACTGAGGTGGTGAGATGACTATGGTCTGAGAAGAAGGTAGCTGTTGTTTTGGTGTCTGATGCTGTGAGGGTCTGGTCTAGGAGAAGGAGGTCTATCCTGGAGAAGGACTGGCGGTCAGAACTCACCCAAGTGTAGCGGGACACCAAGTCCCTGCCTAGGTCCTGCCTAGGCGCTGGTATTTGTCTATGATGTCTGTGAGCTCCCTGCTTGAGCAATATTATCTACCATCAATCATCACAATGGTTTTGTATATGGTGCCATGTCCTTGTCTACCATCAATCATCATAATGGTATTGTACATGGTACAAGGTCCTTGTCTACCATCAATCATTATAATGGTATTGTACATGGTACAAGGTCCTTGTCTACCATCAATCATCATAATGGTATTGTACATGGTACAAGGTTCTTGTCTACCATCAATCATCATAATGGTCTTGTACATGGTACAAGGTCCTTGTCTACCATCAATCATCATAATGGTATTGTACATGGTACAAGGAGCTTGTCTACCATCAATCATCATAATGGTATTGTACATGGTACAAGGTCATTGTCTACCATCAATCATCATAATGGTATTGTACATGGTACAAGGTCCTTGTCTACCATCAATCATCATAATGGTATTGTACATGGTACAAGGTCCTTGTCTACCATCATTCATCATAATGGTATTGTACATAGTGCAAGGTCCTTGTCTACCATCAATCATCATAATGGTATTGTACATGGTACAAGGTCCTTGTCTACCATCAATCATCATAATGGTATTGTACATGGTGCCATGTCCTTGTCTGGTGCAAGCAGATCTTTGTGATTGGCCTATCGATCACGTTTATTTGCGTCTTGATTTTCACTGAACACACCAATCCTTTACAATTTGCTTGAAGTTCAAGAATTCTGCCCAGAACCCAGGAACCTCTTGACTACATCACAACACTGGAAGTCCCACTTCACTCTACTCCATTTCTGATGCTCCTGCAAGAGCGTCAGGTACTCAAGAGCACTCCCGTGAGCATTGACACAGACTGTTGCATCCCCGACCTCCAGCGGGCTCTCTGTTTGTCATCGGGGAAGTTGGAGTGTGACGGTGCCCTACATGGTGACCGTAGGCAGTGGTCCTGAAGGAACTCCCAGTTGAAAGGTATCTGTGGAAGATGATACCTTTATTGAACTTTGTCATTAACTGGTCATTGTGGATCACCAATGTACTGTGCCATCATGATGATATATTGATACATGTGGAAACGTGCCTGTGTGACCATATCAAGCATAGTAAAACACTATACAAATGTTACATATTGTTTAGTGCATTTTTATTAATAATTAATCATTTATTAACGCTCAGTCTACAGTTTTTATGCTCAGTCTTCTACTCTTATACGTTTTATTTCCAGAACAAATTCCTAGTTTGTTGGGAAACTTACCTGGCAATTAACTTCTTTCTGATTCTTCAAATGGGATGTTATATTCTTGAAGGAAGATTATGTTGTTTTTGTTTGCCTGATGTGTGTATGTCTAACCGTTTGTTGAGGTCATGGATTTGATGATGATGGAAGTGAGTGATAAAGACTGAGCCATACACTCTTAGAAATAAAGGGGCTAAAGTAGAACCATTTTGAGTTCTTCGGCTTGTCCCCATAGGTGAACCCTTTTTGGTTCCTGGTAGAACCTTTTATAAAGGTTCCATCTGGATCCCTTCCAGAGGGTTCTACCAAGAACCCAACAAAAAGGTTATGCCTAGAACCATCTGGGAAAGGTTCCACCTAGAACACCTATGAGAGTTTCTACAGAGAACCCTTCTAAGGTCTGATGGTTCCCCCAGAACCCTTCCTGGGGGTTCCATCCAAAACCTTTTACCTTCTAAGTTTGCTTGCAAGAACCCACCCAAGGGGTTATAACAAGAACCCTTGGTAACCCTTCAAATTACAGCCCGTTACTTACAGGGTAGTTCCCACGTATCTACGTAGTAACAAGAATGTAAGTACGTGGTAAGAATGGTAGTTATGTAGGAACAATGTAGGTGTTACGTGTACTTATATGAACAAAGAACGATACTACTCCAAAAGAACTTAGTAAACAGACAGGTGATAAAAAAGCTATTTCGAAAGTATATAATTGTCATTGTTATACGTGCATATGAATTTACCATTTAAATTTGACTTAACTGATTATTTTTTTGCAATTTCGCTCACGGAATCAAGGATTTAAGAGAAAAGAAAGATGATGAGCATTTCTCTGCTTTGTGCAACTTTTCACCATGCCAACACACGCTTTAGGCAATCGGTTCTTGCCAAACCAAAAGCTGTGTTGACATCAATCACAAATTTATGAATTGATTATAGATGTATGTTAGGAATCAAGCCACAGAAAGCACTTATCTGTTGGGTGTCCTACAGTCCCCACTGCTTTTCCTAAAAAATAGGCACCCACATGAACGTTTTTTTCTCCTATATCAGATTTTACTGTTGTTGCGGACAATTAAACGTTAACATTAGAAAGCATACTTTAAATATGCTAATCTCCTAAAATGCTGTTGTTTCCAAATGTAGATACAATTAAGCTCCATTAACTTGTGGTGGAAATACTCATTAAAACTAGTCTATTTCGTAGTAACACCTAATAAAAAGAAAATATGTGGTAAATTATCATTTGTTTTAGTTGATACTCCATAGCATACCTTCACGCCATCATCCTGTTGTAGCTATACCTTGGGTATAGGTATATACCTTGTTTATACCTATACCTTGTGTACTTTACCCTTACTTACCATGTAGGTTCCTAGGAAGTCTATCATCTAAAAACTAGTTTTTATACTGTACCAACAATACTTACTGAACAGTGTAAGTATTAGGAAAAAGGGCTGTAATTTGAAGTGGTGTCTGTTCCCACGTAGTTACAGTGTAGTTAAAAGTAAAAATGGCTGTAATTTGAAGCAGTGTCTGTTCCCACATAGTTACAGTGTAGTTAGTTACACTGTGGCGCAGTTGGTCAGAATGCTCTCAATTGTGCAGTGGTAAAAGATTGTGCTATTGTTATCTAAAATATATTACCAACAATTCAGAGCATCAAATATAGATAACACCAAACATATATCCACTGTGTATTTGTTGCTCACGACGACATCATTATTGCTTTCAAAGAGCAAGGACGTTTCCAACACCAAACAACACAGAAACAGCCTCTTCTATTAACGTCAAATGTTGTGGACGCTTTGGGGTATGCTGTGAAATGACAACAACTTTTTTAGAAAGGAAAGAAAAAGGTGCAGTAAATTTTTTCCGGAGCTGTATGTGTGCAACAAAAGTTAATCTTTCACCCTTTGCTACCATATTTATCACATTGTATGGCAAACTCTGTCAATCATCCTTGCCATACAATGTGATAAATATGTTGGATAAACCCAAGTCATGCACTACAGAAACTGTCACGTCCCCGCCTCCGCGAGCGCGCAGCAGAGGGCGCAAGCGCCCCTGAGTCTCAGTGCACACCAAATCACACACCTGTCACCAATCACCAAATCACACACCTGTCCCCAGTCACCTCATCACCACGCATACAAATACAACTCCCTGCCACTTCTCCCCTGCCAGATCAATGGTTCATGTTTACATGCCACATCTCGCGTTCTCCAGTTTCTCGTCCTGCCTATCCGTGCACCGACCG
>JACXGI010013593.1:0-20512 GCA_016801175.1 Esox masquinongy | reverse complement strand
ATGCGTATTTGCTTAATACATCTATGCATGTTAACATAAATTTCATGTTATCGTTTTCCGCACTATAAGCACTCATGTCAACCAAATCCAGCTGAAATTGTGAATTTATATCATGAACAATAACTCTATTTCTTTGAAAATGTATAGCTACAGGCCTGTGTAGCGTGTATGTATCCTGGGCGAGTAGCCAGTCATCCGCACCGCCATTTTTGAGGATCTCCCCGGTTTTCTCCAAGTACGCTCTTTTCAAACCCTCTCTACCCACATAAGCACCAGGGTTTGCGGGGTCGTAGTAAATACTTTTCATAACCTGTTCAGACATCGTAGAGCATTCCGGCAATAATGAGAAGTAATACATGTTTAACATAGTTTTATTTGAGTTTTCGAAATTACACATCATCCAAGAAATTCAGAAAAATTACACAAACATTCAGATTTCTGCTGGTTATAAAATCTGTAAACAATTTAGGAATACAATCTACATCCACAGCATCATTACTCAGCAATTTTATCGCACAAACATCTGTTACATACGTAAACAAACAGATGCCCAATTTTAAAGTCTTTGTTGTCAACATTTGAAAATGTTAGAAGTTTATACATGAAGTTGTTTAGATCCGTTGATTCAACACCGTTTGACAACAATTGCCGCCAATCAACAGGTGTGTTCCTGACCGTTTCCATATGCTTGTTCAGATTATTAAAACGTTTTATACTGACATGGTCTCGGTTATTGAAAGGTCTACAACCATCAACACTGCACTTGATAGTTTGTACATCAACTGTTTAATCGCTAAACCCACATAGGATTTGTTTATATACGTGTAAACACGACAACTGAAGTTACCCATCCTTAGACAGCAGACTCTTTGCTTTCGTCGCACCAAGATGCCACTGCGTCGCATACTGCACCCTCATTAAATTTATCCATGTATTCATCCCTGTTTTCACTCAGTCTCTGTGTGATGTTCGGCTCCAAGTTGAGCTCATGCAGAAAGTTCTCAGCGGCCACGTGAACATCGGTAAGCGGTGCATGAAACCCCGATGCGTTCAAAGCCTTGACCAACACGTTTCAGTCGCGGTGTTAAAACTGTCTCCACGATGTCATCATAATAGGTCTCAAAAAAATAATCAGGCGGACCGAGACAAGAATGTCTTCTCTGGCTCGGGTGGTCCACTTCACATCCGATGCATGCTTTGTGGAGAATAGCCCCAACAATGTTTTCCAGAATCATGCCCAATGTTGCTTTGATGATGTTTAAAACTTTTGGTGCAATGTGTTTGTCCATTTTGTGATAACCCTTGTTAGCATTTGAAAGGTATGACAGATTAAGAGGACCTAGCTGATCACCAATCCGGTGAATCCAATGGTAGTTTCTTGTTGGGTATGCTGGTGGAATCGAGCTGTCGGGGTCAGGGGTTCCGTAGAAGGCCTCAGCGTTGTCACCCCAGGCGTCACACAGCCAGTCCTCAGCCTTGGGTTCTTCAATATCCGCTTGGTTGTAATCTTGAGACAATGTTTCGTAAATTCTTCCGACTGCTTGATAGTCACAGGCGGTATGTCTGTTTTTATGCTGTGTTGAGGATGGTGTTAGCTTAAGGCGGGGCTTCAGGGTCTTACGTCAGTCGAACCGTCCGCAGGCGCAGTAACAATCTAACCTGCTGACATTTTCCAGAAATAGTTCCAATCTAACAGAGTCATACTGCTTCATTGCCTCGACAACTTTAAACAGTACATCTACCGTATTATGGGTACCCTGTTTTCACTTTTCGAAAGGTGTTCCATAAACCGGCATTAAAAACCACTTGATCAGTCACACCAGCCTTAAACTCTTGGCCTTCAGGTAATTCATAAAATGCAACCTCCGGTATCTCTGGGTTGAAAATGTATCCACCGATCCGACCGTTGTCCAACTTCCAATTCCGTGCCAACATATCCTGGTGCAGATGATGGATTTGTGTTAAACTCTGCATCGGTTTCTTCGGTGCTGCCATGTTGAATGCATCTCTGCTGTCCATTTGTAATTTCTTGCCGACTCGCTGAGCTGCGGTTGAGTTGTTAGCTTTCAATGGTGTTTCACCCAAAACGCTGATCGCCGCACGATCCGCCATGTTTTGTATTGTGTAGGTAAGTTTACTCAGACAATACTGAATGACCATCACTGGGGTCTGCGTGGTTTAAATACACAGACCACGCCATTCATCTCATAAAACATGAAAGGTTAACACACACCGGTTGTAGGACAGCTGTTGTACCACTTGTCAGAAGATAAAACCCCGGGGGGTTTATAGAATATATGCTGCACCCTGGCACCCTTTTGTTGAACACCAAACATCTTGCCGCTGACACAACACTTATTTATTGCCTGGGGATTTAACATTCCGGAACCCTAAGACACCCATTTGTTAAACATTAAACATAACCCACCTGTTATAACACTCGTCCAGGTGCTTATCAGTCATTGTAAAGCATCAAACATGGACACATCAATGCAAACATAAATTACATACCCCACCTGTTATAACACTCGTCCGGGGGCTTATCAGTCGTTGTAAAACATCAAACATGGACACATCAATGCATTCATAAAATACAAAGTCACTGGACATGCATACGTCATTCCGGAAGTCCCGCCCTAACACACGTCATTCAGGAAGTCCATATGTCACACCGGAAGTCCTGCCCAGTAAACTGGATGTCCCGCCCACCTGTCACATCAATCTGGAAGCCCCGCCCCCTAGGGTCATAAATCACCAATCTGACACAATATACCCTACATTTACTACTCATATTAAACAATGCTGGACTAGTCTATGTTGCTGTAACAGTTGAAGAGATACTGTTTTAATGTAATTAACGCTAATTATACAAATTAGGCAAAGTGATAGTCATCATTGATTTAAACAAAATATTTCAGGTTTGGATAACCTAAACATGTCAGTCAAAGTTGGTTTGATCTACCTAGCTTGATCGGTTTAAGAAATACTTTTTCTGGGTTAATAAACAGTAATTAGGCAAATTAATATGTCATAGTCATGTACTTGGCTAAATTCCGCATATTCTTTGTATATAAAATTAACTCGCAATAATCTGTTTTGTTGCCCCTTAACAGTGTGAATAAAATAGCTGCCATACCCTGTGTTGAAAATCTCTGTTGTTTGTGTAATGATATTTTTAATGACCTTTATTTATACAGGGAAATCTAACTGAGGACCAGGGCTCTTTCATTGTTGAGCTCTGTATTACATCAATATTGTAATACAATAAGCGAATAAACATGCAAAAACACAAGGATTTGAAGCACAAACACATTTAGAAAAGCAATCACAGTTGATGGTGAAAAGATCATCTATCATCGATCAACATTTGAATTGCCTTATAGGCACAACACTTCTAAGTCAAGGTTAATCTGCAAGGCATTTCATGTGTGTGGGGCATGGTCCTATAAAGCAATTTTACCTCTAAAGCAATTTTTAACTCTAAATAAGTCTGCAGTATATCAAGAACCAGCCAGTCTTGGGAGCGTGTCTGATAACTGCTGGTTTTCCAATCTATTTTTGAGGTAAGATAGCATGAGAGTTTCTGCAGAACAGCCTTATACACAAACATCAACCAGTGTCTTGTACTGCCAGCCAACTGATGAGTAATACAATGCAAAACTGTAGCATAGACCGCTCTAGAGGTTTTAACACTGATGCTAATACATGCATACAGTATAATTCATCATAATCTAGCACTGACATAAGTGGCCTGTAGAATTTAATTTATATGCTAAAGATGAAAGACATCACAAAATTCTTCAATTCATTAATTTGTGTTATAAAAGATTTTAACATCTAACCAAATCCCAAAGTATTAGTAAGAAGGAACATTCTCTATAATAGAACAATCAAGGGCAGTAATCTTTAACATCATCTGGTTTTAGATTTTTGCATTTAGCACAAACTTGAAATTGATAAGTAATTTTTTAGTTGTTGGAAATCAGACTGCAGGTGAGCAAAGGCTTGAGCAGGAGAGGGAGCAGCATTGTACAGTAAATTCTTCTGAATAAAAATTGGTTTCAGTGTTACAGACATCATTTACATAGAAAATTAGCAATGAAGTACCCACAATTTAACCATGGGGAACTCCTTTGTAACCTACAAGAAATTTAGATTGAACCTAATCCATTACAATAGCCTGGGTTTTATCAATAAGTACAAACCATATGTATGTGTGGTAACACATAATGCCAAGACCACAATACCTAACTTAGACATCTCTAAGATCCCCAGGATGACAGAAATGTCAGAAAGAGAAATCACAAACTTGGCCTACATGAGAAGTCAGGACGGGAGAATCCTCTCAAAAATGAATATCAAAACACCACTGATGTTTGCCAGAGAACCAGAACTACTGGAACTAATGAGCTCTGGACAGATGAGTTTGTCCGCAATGCCAGATGCAACGTTTGGTGAAAACAAAACGTTGCCTTTGAACGAAGGAACCTCATAACATCCGTAAAGCATGGAGGTAGTGGGTTAGGACAACTTTTCTACCACAGGACCTGGCCAATTTCCCATGATTAAGTCAACCATGAATTCCATTTTGTACCAAATACTTTTTGAGAAGAATGTGAAGCCATCTGATGAAAAGCTGAAGCAAAATGTCTCCCAAATTATAAACAGAATGGATAAGTCAAAGTCCAGATCTCAAACCTTTTGAAATGCTGTGGGGGGACATGCAAGAAAGCCCTAAAACATTACACGTTTGATGCAGTACTATAAAGATGAGTGGGCAACAATTCCTACCAGTTGTTGTAAGAGACAGATGGACAGACAAGAAACAGCTACATGAAGTTATTTCAGCCAAAATTGGCAAGACCAGCTATTGAAGCTAGTTATGTACTTATTTCTTTTGCACTGTGACAATGCATTTCTGTTAATTTTAGACAAATGAATGATTTAAAAGTATAATCTTCCAGTGTCATTAGTTTACATTAACGTATAGTGCTGAAGTTAAGATTATTCATCTACATGTCCAAATATGTAAGAAAAAAGACAACTTGGGGTCTATGGGGTCTACCTACTTTTTCACATGACAGTACATCAGGATCTGTATCCAGTACCAACTAGCCATGAACACATCCTTACACAGTGTGGAGATAAGTGTTTCTGAATTATTGCAAATGTGAAGACTACAACTCAGTATATGAGTTGTAGTCTCAGTATCTGAGTTGTAGCTGATCGGTATATATACATACCATACACACCACCATGCTTCACAGAGGGGATGGTATTCTGTTCACTAAAGGGGAGTTATTTCGTAATTGCTTATACCTAAGAAGTATAGAAAATGGCTATTATTCCCCACAAACTTTGCTTTGTGATCAGGACAGTGATATTTTGAAATGCATCTATCTCCAATGAGAAAACGGGCAAATTTGTGTCTTTTCATTCACCTAAAGTCCGAAAAAAACTACATATGAATCCAAATACGATTATATGATTATACTTCCAATGAAGTGTGAATAGGACCAGTGCAACCGACACAGTTTCGCTCGGAGGTAGTCTGGATGAAAATACTGGGGGGGGGGGATGTTCAACAACACTGGCTTGCAATACTCATTATGTCTGGAAAGGGTGTAGCAAGTAGATAGTTCCCCAAAAAATGTTGTCTTTCTGTACCAAGTCCTTGCAGGCATTCAGTGTGAAAATTCCAGTTTGACTTTAAGAAAGTAGCGATTTCTGAACATGCAATAGTCCTAACTAGCACTGGTAAATTATACTGTGTGAATTTTTTGCATGGTGGGACTTTTCAGCTGGAAAGTCATTTCAGATAGATGATAATGTAACCAGAGTGCATCTTTTAAAATGAATAATACTACCAAGATGTTGGTAACATCTCAGTCAGGCATGTTAGTCCAGCTTTAAGTTTTCCGATCTGCTCCTATAGACCACCTTGAATTAATACTTCTCACTATCATACCTGTTGGTTTGTGGCCTCTCTCTCCCTCCCATGCTCTGGCTACCTTTCTAACCAGTGTAATTGTTATGACAGCCTCTCTTCTGCATAAAGTAAACACATACAGTACAATCCTAAATTCAGCTGCTGTCCTTTTATCAGAGATCCTATTCAATGACTGATTGATTTACATGATTACTGATCAACAATCTGTCTTGGCGTGGCACTTATCAATGATTTACCTGTTGGTTTGTGCCTGTTTGTTCATGTCTATCACTTTCCTGCCATGACCATACATAGCATAAACCAAATTCTTAAAATACTGAACACAGTTTAGCTATATCTAGATGATTCTAAACATCTAAATTGAAGAAACAAAATTGCCAGCTGTTGTGTGGAGATTGTTACAAAGAACCTTAGCTACTTACACCCCATTCTTGAATGGTGGTGGCACGTCCATAACTTAGCTAGTTACTTGCAGACCCTATGGTGAAGACAAAGACAGAGATTGTGCAAATCATTTTAGCAGGCGTTCTTCCTTTCAAATCATTCACTATCACTTTTTCACAAAGCCATAGGAACTACAGTGTTATCTAGCAAGCAAGCTATTAGTATTGTAACGTTTGTTGGATTAAACTTGAAAATAAAGATAGCTAGCTAACTACACCTTAACTATGTTTTTAGCAATAAGAAAGCTTATATTTTATCATGTTTGTTCGTTCTATAGCTATGAAAATGTACTGATGTTTATACACGTTGTACTTACTGTGAAAACAAAACTTACACCTACAGTAATTCACTTAGCTAGCCTACACACACTGCTCGTCATGAAAGAATGAATGAGAATGTGGATTTGGCCACGACAGAGACGTGACAAGTTCCAAAGCGTAATTTTTTCAAAATAAAAGTATTACGTAAAACAACATTATTGGGATTATTGGGACACTTTAACCAGTTTCTAATATTGGGGGGGGCATGTCCCCTCTGTTCCCCCTGGCTCCTAGGCCCTTGGTCTCCTATGACCTCCCAGCCGTACACATCATGTCTCCACTTAGGCAGCTGTTACTAAATTAAACTGTTGTTTAGTTAAGTTTGCCCTCTTCTGTTAGCCCTTTGTCAGTCATTGTGTTGTGTGAGTCTTTTTGTGCCTGTACCAGTCTGTTTTTGCCTGCCTGCCTGTTTACCTGCTGTTTTCTTGCCTTTCTTTTGTGTTTACTTGCCATCTGTTCCCTCATTAGCAAGCAAGCAAGTTTATTTATATAGCACAATTCATACATAGAAGCAATTCAATGTGCTTTACAAAGAAAAAATATAAAAATACAATAGCATAAAAACAAAGACTCAAATGAAAAGATCAAAACAACATAATAATAAAACATAGAATAAGAAAATAGAAAAATAATAAAAATGGGATAAAAACATAGGAAGCTATAAAAGCTGTAAGGCCAAACAGTGCGGTTAAGTTTAAGTGCTCAGTTGTGGGAATAGAGAAGTGTTTTTAACCTGGATTTAAAAATGTATGTGTTTGGGGCATGTCTAAGATCTTCTGGTAGTTTATTCCAATTGTGTACAGCATAACTGTTAAACGCAGCTTCTCCATGTTTAGTTTGGACTCTGGGCTCTACTATCTGACCTTTGTTCATGGATCTAAGAGCCCTGCTCGGTTTATATTCTTCAAACATATCATAAATATATTTTGGGCCTAAACCATTTAGAGACTTTAAACTAAAAGCACCACTTTAAAATCTATTCTGTAAATGACTGGAAGCCAGTGCCAAGATTTAAGAACCAGAGTGATGTGCTTTGTTCTCTTGGTTCTGGTTAACATTCTAGCAGCAGCATTCTGAATGAGCTGCAGCTGTTTTACAGTCTTTTTGGGGAGTCCAGTTAAGAGGCCATTACAGTAGTCAACCCTACTAGAGATAAAAGCATGGATGAGCTTCTCTTGGTCTTTTTGGGACACCAAGCCCTAGATTCTGGCTATATTCTTAGGAAGATAGAATGCTGTTTAACTGACTGCTTTGATATGACTGTTAAATGTGAGGTCTGAGTCTATCAGAACACCAAGATTACGCACTTGATCCCTGGTTTTAAGGGCCAGAGAATCCAGGTCTTTACTAATTCTTGTTCTTTTATTTTTTTTGCCAAACACAATAATCTCTGTTTTATCTTGGTTTAATTGTAGACAATTTTGGTTCATCCAGGTATTTATGTGCTCTATACAGTGACACAGTGAGTCTATTGAGCTGTTGTCATACAGTTCGAGAGCCATATATATTTGAGTATCATCGGCATAGCTGTGGTAGTTAATGTTGTTAAAAGTCTTTTGTTGCACTTCGTGTCCGCGCTTGGGTCCTGCTCAACTCTAATCTTCACAGTCCTGGTCACAAAAGCAAAGTATGTGGGGAATAATATCCATTTTCTATACTTTTGAGGCATAAGCAATTAGGAAATAACACTTATTACCCAGGAACAAAAAATATATATATATATATATTTTTTAAAACGGTGAGGTTACTCCCTGAGTTCCACAGGACTGGATATTGATTCTTTTAAAATATGTAACTTTTAATCACAATCTGTAATATTTCCTCCAATCATTACAGTATGTGTTGGAGATGAGAACACACATTCAAGATTTCAAATATAGAGTTCATATAGTTAAATCATGAAAATAACGTAATTGTTGATATTGTGATATTGCTAATTTGCTAATAATGTATTCAGAATAAGAAAGGATATTTCATTTGGGATGTAGTCATAATGTTGTACACCCACCCACTTAGTTTAAATCAAACAGGTAACTTAGCAAAGGCAAGATAGTTGAATGGGAAGCAGTTTCAAAGTGGTTCCACTGGCACTGCAAGAGAAGACGTTAAGAAAATTAGCACACAGCTAGCAGAACCAAGACATGTTAGCAAATGTTAACCGTTAGCTACATGTGGCCATGTTGAACACCACGTGTGATATTTAGTTTTAGGCCAAAGCTTTTAATGGGTCAATTTGACCACGAACATCACTATTTTATCATATTTATGAACGTAACAAGGGTTAACCATGCTCTGTGGCGGATTTCCCTGTTGACAAAGGCAGCCAAGTTATGGAAATTTGCCACACTGCTAACAGAACCATAACGTTTTTAGCGAACATGGCAGCCAGTAACTTGTGGCTAGCGAAAAGATTTCACTGCATGTGCCAAACAAGGCTAGCGGACATTAGCAACACAATACTCAAGATTCATGACTGAAAATCATCGTCTATTGATGCGGTTAGTTAGCTTTTTCCAAATTAAACCGATTCCATGAATTAACGAAAACCTTAGGCGTGTTCACACTGCACCTGAGCCTAGAGCTAAGAGCTTTCTAAGCCCTGGGCTAAGGGCCTCCTAAGCCCAGGGCTAAGCAAGTGTTCATACTTGCATATTTTAAGTGGGCTAGCGCCACCCTTAGCCTAGGACTAACTGGCCCTGCTGTAGAACAGGGTTAGCACCGACTTTTCAGGGATAGCCCCAGAAACACGGTGCCAAAATAACCAGTGTGAAACCCGGTCAAGAATAAAACTATATAACTTTATTGTCCAATCACAAAACCTGCCCTTTCACTTAATTTACATACGCTCATGATGCGCGCCGTTACTAATAGATGAGAGCAGCCCATCCGGGTACTTTGCCTTCGCGTCATGCTCCCGCCCCTTTTTGGGGGTAAACAGCCCATTTAATTTGATTGGCGGTGAATACAAAATCTGACGTCTTTGTCCATTCATTCATACAAAATAAGAACACCATATTGCTTTTTAGCTATTAGGAGCACAAACACTATGGCCAATCAGGCCAACAATTATTTTATGTCATTGCCGATCATTGAGGCAACGTTATGTAGAGAGAACTCAAGAAATAGGGGTTGAGTGTCCATTCAGTCTGCCTCCATCAAAGTGGACGAACGACCCAACCCAGTGGCCGGAGGTGTCACATCCTGATAGTCTTTATACAACTACCTTATTGAATCTCCAGGTGATGTATTTAAGACATCTGTCACTTTATTTTGTTGTTTTGGTAGTCTGTCCAATGTGACGTTACTGTAAACTAATTAAATCACTAACATGTTTAGCAAGCTAACTAGCTAGCACCTTGCAACTATAAGGTAGGCTACAAATGAATGATGTGTATTGCTACAATAGTTTGCAATGAACAAATACATCTGTTGCTTAATTAAATTTTTGAAGATTAAATTCCCTATAATTTTCTTATGGCATTAAAGAAGCACTTAGACACACTTCGAATTGCAATTATTGTAACGATAATCATAAAATCACTTCAGGGAAGTGAATTTTCAGAATGTTCTATGTACTGTTCTATGTGCAGCCTTTTCAATGCAGCATCAACATTCACTTTGACGTGTGATGAAGTGTTTGCCACAGACATAAACGTGTTGACAGGACGGGTCCCATAGTTGACCATTTTCATCCTCTCTGCGGATGGCCTGAAGCCACAGATCTCTTGCTGTCCTTCGCTTTTTTTTTGGGAAGTAAAGAAAAGCGCAAACTAGCGTTTTTTCTCTTATTCGACACGCATAACACAGTGCAGCAGCTTTTAGGCATGATACTAGTAATATTTCCAATTTTGCACCGTTGTCTTCTACACTTCTACAGCGCTAGCTGTCCCCCAAAAGGGGGCGTGGTCGTTCGGAAGAGAGGAAAGTGACGTATAGCTGCTCTCATCTATAGCTGCGTCTGTTTTGGTCCTTTCCCGCGGCAAACTTTTGTCATTTCATTATACCTGCCAAATCTTAGCGAGGTATTGCAGCTTTCTTTTGGATGTAAATCTTGCAAATAAGTCGAAAGAATTGACCAACGGTTGACTAACGTTTTTCTCTTTCTTTGCGTAGTTTTAACAAAGTTGTCCAAGCAAATACCGACAGGGTGGGCATCTTGATCAACCGATGTCAAGGTGTTAATTAAATCGCGGTAGCGTAACATTGATAATTTTTTAGTGATGTAGGCTACGGTAACATTATTCGCATGCCAGAGAGAACGTAACATTATCATATCTTATCATAGAATGTAAAATGGTATTGTGTCGTATTTGTCCGTTAGCCCAGGGCTTAGGAATACAAGTGTGAATCCTTAGCCTAGGATTAACAAACTATTGTGCGAACACAGGCTAAGATATCCCAGGGCCAGTCTTAGCTTGGGGCTAAGATAGCCCAGGGTTTAGAACAATGCAGTGTGAAAAGGCCTCGAGTGTTAATCATGCTCGTTGTCTGATTACCCTGTCAACAAAGGCAGACACGTTATCTGTTTTAGACAGCCACCAAAAAAGTTAACAACATGAATAATTGCAATGTAGCTAGGTGTATGCCATTATGTTTTCAGAGAACAGTTTGGATTAGAGGTTTTACTTACTGATGTAAAGTTAGACAGTCTGGCTGGATGCGACTTTACAGTAGTTTGCTTCCGTAGTAATGAATATCATGTTAATCTCATCAAAACAACACTGCTAGATTGGGCATGTGCATACCTGTGCTAAAACCTAAGAATCATGCATTCAATCAAACTGAAATATTAAGACTTGTGCATTGCAGGTAACTAAATTTTTATCAAAATAAAATATAATACATTTAATAATTTCCTCAAATCGAAAAGTGTAGGTTGTAGAAATAAACAAATACTTTTCAACTGTATGGAATATCAATAATGCATTGGATTAACAAAAGCTTGTCATACTTTTTCAGTGTGTTTAACATCCTGTTTAGTCTCTAAGTCTGGCCACAGTAGAAGCTCAACAGAGACCACACTGCTTCCCTTCTTTCTCTCTATACTGCAGAGAGCTTTGCATCATACTTCGATTATTCTGATTGAAAAAAATGGAGCTATGGAGATGAGTTCTTCACTTCTCAATTCAGCCTGGTCACGTCGATTAAGATGTGAACTTTTACAATTCCAGTAGTTCACATTCAGCTCTGGGGTCTTATCTGAAATTAAAAAAGCCCCCCTCTCTTCACGGCTTTGAAGTTTTTCTAAGCCACTCAAATAGTTTCCTTTGAAAGAATGCGAAAGCTAAAGTAGGGCTTTGATTTCCAAGTCAGCTTTGCCTGTCACTTTGTGTTACATGTCAGATGATCTAAAGAAGAAAATAGAGTGACATAGCCATGCTGTCAGAGTGCCCCACCTCTTAGTTCCCAGTTCCAAACCCTGACTCAACTTGTCATTGGTTGATGCAAAGGTATCTAAGGGAATAAGGACTAATGTAGAGTGTAGACTAGAGGTTATAGCACCACACAATGCTTGGCCATTGTTATGATTGGCTGAATTTCTAGTGAGTCTTTAAGAGCAGAATTGAGAGGAAATGTTTTTAAAAAAATGTGCTTCATCTAAACTGAAACTGTAACAGATGAAACTGTAGAACTCCAATCTGAACAGAGCATTTAGAGGCTTTACAAGAGCCATACAAGTTAAATTGCTTAAATCCCCATATTTTGTTTTAGTTAAACCAATTAAATCTTCAGTAAACATTGACCTGTCAAACTCAAAGTGGGACAGTGGAAGTTCAACTGACACTGAACAAGCAGAGATTTGTAGAGTGGCTGCAAGAAAAGTGCATAGAGGATAGGAGAAGAAAGCAAAGGAAAAATAGATCAGGAGAAACAATGTGCTGATTGAAAATTGCCCGTGTTTGGATTTATAACATATTCACATTTATGAACCATTATCTGCAAACACACAGCCAAATAACTTTCAGTATGATTTGTAAACACAGTATACAACCTTTGTTTACCTTGATATGCGCATTAGCATGCAACTCAAAATACATTTTTTGCACACATTTTATTCACTAACATTTTAATAAATGCATAAATATTTCTTAATAAATGTTCTCACATTTGCAAACAAACATGACCACATGTAAATACAAACATAAGCAGTGACAACATTACATAGTTACAAAAAAAACTATGTAGGTATAAAAATTATTTCAACCCAATACATTTGCATTAGTACTGTCTGATATCTATTTGTAGATCAAGTTGTATACAGATCTGTTTTGATTTATGCATGGAATAAAGACACTAACATTCAATTTCTATGGGAAAATTATTCAGAAATGTAGCAAAGGTATCATCTCAGTTTAATACCTACTATGAACTACAGTAGGCATAGTCAGAAATTTGTGGGTGAGTGGGCCTGCAGAAATTTGGGTGCGAAAAACAGTAAGACCTAAAATCATATCAATAATTTATCATATAAACCATAGAATACCGTACTAATGAATCTTACTATTGCACACAAACTATGTAACACCTACTTTTTCCTAATATTGAATTAAGAATGTGGACATGTGAACATGCACAACAGAACTTTTATTAACGGAACTAAAGTGCACTCTTGTACAAAGATTACTGTAGATGGCTAGCTAATAGCTATACAGGCTACCTATAACGAAAACAATGACTCCAATCACTCCATGGCTGGTTTGTTTCTTTAGAAAACAATAACAGTATAAAAGGGTCACGTAATACAATTACTCTTTTAAATATATGAGATTCATGGTATTACAGAGGGGATATATATTGTTGTGCGATGGCTGAAAAGTACAGAGTGGATAAATATTTCTGAGACAAAAATTAGAACGTCTGAGAGGGAAATTGAACCTGGTTCAAAATACTGAAGGTCAGGGATATTCCCACAAGACCACATGGCCTGCTGGGACTCCTCAGCTCTGTATCGTCTCCAAATGTAACTTTTACCCCAGCCATTACATTTTTGCTGAAATAACGTGGGCAAAAGAAGGTTTATTAACTGAACTAAAGTGTATTCTTGTACAAAGATAACTGCAGATAGCTAGCTAATAGCTGTACAGCCTACCTGTAACGAAAACAATGACTCCAATCACTCCATGGCTGGTTCGTTTCTTTAGAAAACAATAACAGTATAAAAGGGTCACGTAACAATTATTCTCTTAAATATATGGGATTCATGGTATTACTGAGTGGATATATATATATTGTTGTGTGACAGCTGAAAAGTACTGAGTGGATAGACTTTTGTGAGAGACAAAAACTGGAACATCTGAGAGGGGAATCGAACCCGTGTCAAAAAATTGAAGGTGGATATTCCCACAAGAACAGAGGGCTTGCAGGTTTTTTACTGTGCAAGGGGTTGTGCTATAGGATTACCCCAAAAAGCACGCACTGATGAAAATTCATCAGTAATATCTGCAATATAACCATAAACAGTTTTATCTTAGGCTTACTATAATGTAGATGGATAATTTGTTTACATGTACAGAGTGTCGGTATAGCTTCTCGACATCCAAGTTTGAATATTTAGCTAGACACCATTAAGCATTGTGTTAAACAGTCACCATCTAACCATAAACAGTTTTATTTTATTCTTACTATAATGTAGCTACTGAAGGTTGTAGCCAGCAAAGTTTTTGTCTATACTGAACAGATCCTAATATTGCAGCCAGCAAAGTTTTTGTCTATCCTAAATAAATTCTAATGCATAATTTGTTTTGACCGTGTCAAGGCTCGAACACCAGGCCTCTGCATGGAAGTCCGCGACACTAACCACTATGCTATTTAACAGAGGTGAGTCAGTCGGTCTCGATCGCTTGCTCACTCGCTCACTCACTGACATTCCCTCTTCTTGGCCGGCTCCGCATACGCGGTCTGGCAAAAATACTAAATCAGGTAAATGCCAACCCAAACAAAACATCTGGAGATTTGCAGACCTCTCTCACTTCATCTCAGGTTACTCTGCATGCTTCAACTACAACAGTGAATCAAAATGGCATTCATGGGAAGAAGCCTCTGCTGTCGAAAAAAACCAAACTACCTCTCTTACCTTAGCCAGAGACCACCTGGACAAAACTGAAGGTTTCTGGAAGTCCACTCTCTGGACAGATGAGTCCAAAATTGACCTTATTGGTCACACTCAAAATCGTTATGTTTGGCAAAAACCGAACACTGCGTAATGCCAAAATAACCCCAATCCAAACAATAAAGCATGGTGGTGGGAATATCAGGATCTGGTCAAATGCACATCATCATGGAAACCTTGAACTCTTAGGTATACCAGCAGATTCTTGAACAGAACATAAGACCACCTGTAAAGGAGCTAAAGCTGAGCCGAAAATGGGTCTTTCAACAAGACAGTACCTCAAAGCATTCAAGTAAATCTACCAAAGAATGGCTCAGGAGAAAGATGATGTGTTTTGGATTGACCAAATCAAAGCTCTGACATTAATCCAATCAAGATGCTGTGATAGGACCTGACGCGGGCAATACATGCAAGACACCCATAAAACCTCATTAAATTGTCTGAGTTTGGTAAGAAGGAGTGGGCAAAAATCCCTCATAAGATGTCAGAGACTGATAAGTCATTCTCTTTCAGCAGAATAATGTGTCCTGACACACTACATATAGTTCAGGAATGTTTCGAGGAACATGATGAAGAGTTCAAGGCGTTGCCCTGACCTCCAAATTCCCCAGATCTCAATCCGATTGAGCATCTGTGGGATGTGCAGGACCAACATGGACCAACATGTCCTGGTCATCCCACGGTGGCTCCACCTCACAACTTACAGGACTCTAAGGATCTGCATCTAATGTGTTGGTGTCAGATACCACAAGACACCTTCAAGGGTGAATAGAGTTCATGCCTCGGCGAGTCGGTGCTGTTTTGGCAGCATGTGGAGGACTACCAGCATATTGGGCAGGTGGTTATAATGTTTGTGCTCATCAGCGTATAAAGTACCAGACAAAAGTTTGGACACACCCACTCATTCAACAGTATTTAACAGTTTTACTATTTTTCACATTGTAGAATAATAGTAAAGACATGAAAACATGGAATCAACAAAACAAAAGTGTTAAACAAATACATTTCAAAAAGTACATTCTTCAAATTAGCCACCCTTTGCCTTAATGACAGCTTCACAAACTCTTTGCATTCTCTCAACCAGTTTCATTAGGTAGTCACCTGGAAAGCATTTCAGTGAACAGATGCGCCTTGTTAAAAGTTATTTTTTGATTTTTTTCCTTCCTACACTAATGCGTTTGATTCAATCAGTTGTATTGTGACAAGGTAGCCTTGGTATACTGAAGACCATCATTATGTTTGTACTGTAGTAGTCCATATTATGGCAGGAACAACTCAAATGAGCAAAGAGAAAAAACGGTCTCTCATTACTTTAAGACATGAAAGTCAGTCAATCCAGAACTTTTCAAGAACATTGAAAGTTTCTTCAAGTGCAGTCACAAAAACCATAAAGCTCTCATGACAACCGCCACAGGAAATCAAGACCCAGATATTACCTCTGCTACAGAGGATAAGTTCATTAAAGTTACCTCAGAAATCAGTAATTAAGTGCACATCAGATTGCAGCCCAAACAAATGCTTCACCGAGTTAAAGTAAAAAACACAACTTAACATAAACGTTTCATAGGAGACTGTGTGAATCGGGCATTTACGGTCGAATTGCTGCAAACAAACCACTACTGAAGAGCATCAATAAATAGGTGAGACTTGCTTGGACCAAGAAACATGAGAAATGGACATTAGACCAGTGGAAATCTGTTCTTTGTTCTGATGAGTCCAAATTTTAGATTTTTTGTTCTACCCGCTGTATCTCTGTGAGTGGGTGAACAAATGATTTCCACATGTTTTGTTCCCACTGTGAAGCATGGAGGGGGAAGTGTGAGGGTGCTTTAACGGTGACACTGTCTGTTATTTATTTAGAATTGAAGGCACACTCAACTAGCATGGCTGCCGGGGCATTGTGCAGCAACAAGCCATCCCATTTGATTTGCACCAAGTGGGACTATCATTTTTTTTTCAACAGGACAATTACCCAAAACACATCTCCAGGCTGTGTAAAGGCTATTACACCAAGAAGGAGAGTGGAGTGCTGCATCAGATGACCTGGCCACCACAATCACCTGACCTCAAACCAATTGAGATGGTTTAGGATGAGTTGGACCGCAGAGTCAAGGTAAAGCAGCCAACAAGTGCTCAGCATATGTGGGAACTTCTTGAAAACTATTGAAAAGCATTCCTAGTTACTACCTCATGAAGCTGGGTGAGAGAATGCTGATAGTGTGTAAATCTGTCATCAAGGCAAAGGATAGCTATGTTGACAAATAGAAAATATAAATGTATTTTGATTTCTTTAACACTTTTTTGGTTACTACATGACTCCATGTGTGCTATTACAACTGCTGATGTAAATAGGGCTTTATAAAATACATTTTATTGATTGCTATTTCATTGTTTTGTTGTCTTCATTATTATTGTACAATGTGTGCAATAGGACCCTTGAACAAGTAGGTGTTTCCAAAGTGGTACTGTACATACATACTCACACAGCATATACACCTAACTATTACTAGTTCTTAGTCATAGTCGTCTCTAAGGGAATATATATATATTCCCAGATATTTCAAATGGGAAATGATTGGTATTCCAAGGGTAAAGATACAGTCATCCATTGGAGTTTTCAGAAGCAGTAGATTCTCTTGGGATACATTGTAAAAATACAATTATATATCATCCATATATAATGAAATGTAGTGACCAGTAGAATTGAAACTAATCGGCGTAATTTCTTGCGATTAGTAGATTGCCTGGGCCAGGGGTTCCGTTGACAATAGAAATAGCAATGGGTAAGTTGTATCTTCTTGTTGACTACTTCTGCCTATTCCAAAATGAGCAGAGCAGATTTTTACCACAAATACAATTAAACACCCCCTATGAAAATACTCCCCCCAATAGCACAAAACACAACCACTAATACGATGACACTCCCAATACTATACACCTTCCCCAAACATAAACGCATTCCCCCAAAATACGTGTTATTCAGGGAGAACGGGACATAGGAAATGATTTCATAGCTGCTATGAGAAGGAAGAAGAATTATTAATAATTCTGGTTAGATGCTAACTGCATTTCGTTTTACTGTTGGCTTACTTGTACTTGTTCAATGACAAAGTTGAATCTTCCTTAAGAAGGAAGAATTAGTATAACCAATTCAACGAGTCACGTAACTGAACCCATTCGTAGTTATTATAATCCGGGACATTCATATGAGGTCATCCCCAGATAACACTCTCCTTGCTGATGTCGGCCTTAGATCGAGATATCGTATTTGCATTTAGAACGTAGCGAGGTCAGCTGTGCGTATGAAAGATCGAATGGATCGTATTACATGTATAACATCGAGAGGTTGGCTTTGTGTGTAGATCTAAAGGAATGACTGAACTGTGACAGCAGCCTACTGTGTCGGCTATTAATCGTGAACACGTCAAATTAGATAATATCCAGAGATGTAAATCTTCACCAGCTTGATGTCCAGTTATTTCAAAAAAATACTACAATAAAAATAAATCAGCCATTAAATGCTGCATTTTTTGTAAATATGTAAATACCATGGGAATCTTTAATTTGTGAACATGATCAACTCTCTCACCCTGCACACATTAGCAATGCATAATCATCACCAGCCAGAGCTAGATAACCTAAATTCTGAGATGTTCTTAGATATGTTGTCAACTTTTCACAACATTAAAATTTGTAAAATTGCCAACGTTCTGACAGGTAGTATCTCGCACCCACGTCCTTCGGAACTACAGCCAGGCGCATTACCCACTACTCCAAACAGGGATATCTTATCTATACACAAGAGTAGTGGTGTTATCAAGCTCACTATACTATGCACAACCCCTGAAACTTTGTACGTTCGTTGAAATTATTGCCATAGTAATGGCAATACATGTTCCTATCTTGTTATATCAGTTCTCTTTGCCTCTTTGAAATCGTAGCTATACAGCTAGCTACTAAACTGTCATTTCCAATTTACCTTGAATAACAGGCTGTGCATCCGATCAGCGACGACAGTCTTGTATCTACCCTTTCCGTTTTGACTTAACGTTGTTTCATATTTTGAGGGAATGCGTTTAGGTTTGGAGAAGGTGTGTTGTATTGGGAGTGTGTCATCATATTTGTGATTAGGTTTCGCACTTTTGGGGGGAGTTATTTTTATTGGGGGTGTGTAATTGTATTAGAGGTTGTGTGTTGCGCTATTGGTGGGAGTATTTTTATTGGGGGTGTGTAATTGTATTAGTGGTTGTGTTTTGCGCTATTCGGGGGAGTATTTTTTTGGGGGTGCGTAATTGTATTTATGGTTGTGTTTTGCACTTCCGGGCCACCGTACAAATGTCTGCAAAACGGGAGAAAACCAATGATATTATTTATTAAGTTACATGAATGTGGTGTCAAATAAAGAAGAGTAGTATGTGTTCTTTAAAACAAAGCCAACTTGTAATCATAATTTGTTAATGTTTTTCGTGCTATGTCTGTTTGTTTGAAATGTGTAAGAAAACATGATTTATTTTGAGAATTTTCAGTAATCTACTGTACAGCTGCATTTTTTAATTCAGTTAGGGTCTCAAGCGTTAAGCATAATACCAGGAAAATTGACATTTGCAAAAAAAACGATTGAACAGCCTTATTGGCGCAGGCAAATCTAATACTTGAGATTACATATACACAAATCAAAAGTACACTAATACATAAGACTATATCCCACAATGATACAAACCCACTCAGGTTTGCTTCCTGGTGCGTCATGGAGGAAGGTCGCACTGACATTGACTCCGCATTCACTACGTAGTTTTTTCCTTATTACTGTTTATATTGTTTTTGTTTTGCTGCACTGTCGCTCATACAGTATGATCGACTAGCACTTTTGGAAGTTCGTTCATAACTGAATACAGACTATCTCTACTTGCCGAAGCACTTGCTGTGATTCCTTTGTCTTGCTGATTTGTTTACCAATACGCCGACAGAGGAGAAATAATTGAGGCAAACGTGCAGGTGTCCTATGTAGATCTCTGACGAGATACTGCAATCCGCCATTACCGAGCATTTTACTCGCAAATGTTCAATCCCTGGACAGTAAAATGGACAAACTACATGCACTGATTAACTTCCCGCGGGACATTGCGGACTGCTGCGTAATGGCGTTTGTTGAGACTGGCTAAACCCTATTGTGCCTGAATCGGCCATTACCCCCTTTGGTTTTTCCATCTACCGGCAGGACAGAACTTGGAGTCAGGTAAACGTAAAGGCGGAGGAGTCTGCTTTATGGTTAACTCTCACTGCGGTTCGGATGTTGCAGTACATTCAGCACTGCTCACCAGACCTGGAGATTTTGTTAATATTACATTACTGTTTTTATTTTTCATATCAAATGTGATCTTACATTTGTAATTCATGATGTACTAGTGAAATTGATGTATTCTGTCTTAGAATATTCTCATCTAGGCATGAACAAACCAGCTACATAATAGTTCTGTTGTAAGCACATTCTGTGAAGAGGGTACATCTTGATGATTCATCAGTCAGGCTAGTTGAAGTTGGATTAACTAACATTATATGCTGGCAAACATAATATGCTTGCACAATACATTATCTGAAATATGTACTATTCATGTTGTAGTTAGTGAATACATATACATACATATATATATATATACATACATATACATATACATACATATACATATA